>PVIA01006610.1:0-95014 GCA_004024845.1 Tonatia bakeri | reverse complement strand
ATAGACAGTAGGTAGAAAATAGACAGGGGGAGGGTAGGAATAGTATGGGACATGTAGACACTAGAGAACTTATGACACATGGACATGAACTAAAGGGGAGAATGAGGGTGGGAGGGGATGGGCAGGGTGGTGGGGAGTGAGGGGGGAAAATGGGCCAACTGTAGTTGCATAATCAATAAAATAAAGAATTAAAAAAAAAAGAACAAAACACAAAGTATCAACTAAACCAGAAGTATTCACTGAAATGAATAAAAACAATTATTTCCTTTTGGGTTTTTTTCAAGAAGATATTAAATTGTTTATTGAATACACACGATAATGGATAATTCCCATATATCATTTTATCTGGTATCACAATTCAGTTTAGCTATATTGCACAAAATGTGCCAACAATCTTTAAAACCCAAATAAACTCAATGACTCTGCTGGGATGACCCTTTTAATGGTGAACTCCAGGTCACAACACAGTAACTTATTAATTCGACTACACCAAGGTCTCTGAAGACAATGGCTTGTGCGCCCAAGTAGGTTGTAAATAAATTTCAGATGGAACCTGGTATCACTCTGAAGGAATTCTAACATCACACTGTTGAGGTAATTTACCAAGACGGCTTCAGAATAGACTAACTGTACATAGCACATTGTTTAAAAAGGACACATTTATTCAGTGTCATGATCAGACTATTACATTTAGCAATCAACAACATGGGTGCAAAAAAAAAAACTACATTAAAACCCTTTGTTGGAATGCTGTATGCTTTCCACAGAACAGAAACAAAATAACTTGTTATACAATTAGTCACAAACCCAGTCCTGCAGTTTGTTGCCTATTCACAGGAGTACTGTCTAAAATAGTCTTTGTAGCAGCTAGGCCCTGCTGCCACTGTGCTTGGCTGAGTTCACAAATCTGGTATACCCTGTAGCTTCCCTGTCACTTTTGTGGCTCACCTCCCCTGCTAAGCTTTTTTTCCTGGAAGTAATTAAAATTGATCCCACTGTTATAGCTACTGCTGCTGCTGGAACCACCACGGCCACCTGGGTTTTGTGGTTTGGCAAAGTATTGGCCTCCACCACCATAGGGGCCAGAGCTTCTGCCTCCAAAGTTTCCCCTCTTCATGAGCCTACAATTTCAAGATTGATTGTTGTAGTTGCCCAAATCATTGCACCTTCCACCACCACCAAAGTTGCTTCCATCATTACCACACCTATTATAGCCATCTCCACTGCCACCATGTCCACCAACACCACGGCTACCACCAAAGCCATCTTGACCACTGAAGTTGTCATTCCCACCAAAACCACCTCCATGACCACCTCCGAAGTTTCCAGAACCACGTCGACCTCTTTGGCTGGATGAAGCCCTAGTCAGCTCTTGCTTAGACAGGACTTTCCTTACATCACTGATGTGGCCATTCACAGCACAGTGTTTCTGAATGACAATCTTGTCTACAGAGTCATGGTCATCAAAGGTTACCAAAGCGATGCCTCTCTTTTTGCCACTGCCTCGGTCAGTCATGATTTCGATCACTTCAATTTTCCCATACTGTTCAAAATAATCTCTTAGGTGATGGTCTTCAGTATCTTCTTTAATACTTCCAACAAAATTCTTTTTCACAGTGAAGTGCACATCAGGTCTTTGAGAATCTTCTCTGGAGACAGCCCTCTTTGGTTCCACGACTTTTCTACCCACCTCATGAGGACTTGCATTCCTGGTGGCAGCCACCTCCTCCACAGTGGTGTTGGCAACAAACCCAAACCTCTGGAGTGCTCAGTGTCTGGATCTCTCATCGCCACACAGTCTGCGAGCGTTCCCCACTGCTCAGAATGGCCCCTCGGACTCTCATCTGTTGTTTCAAACCTTGAACCTCCAATAAATTGCTTCCGCAGCAGTTCGGGCTCTTTGGGAGACTCCGACTTACATGTGATGACTGCAGGAGGGGAGACTTCAGCGCTGCTTACTCAGCAGCGTCCACCAGCAGAAAGGCAAAATTATTACTGTTTTACTGAAGTTTGAAGTGAGTTAAACTTCAATGTCGCAGAAGCAAAAAGTTCGGTGCTGGAAATGTTTTAAGAGAGATGGAGTTCAACTTCCTATACAGAACTTAGGCAAGTGAATACCTATGGTTGTTTGAACACAGGAACGAATAGTTTGCTTTCTACCTAACTGAGATATATTATTTCAGTGCAGTTTAAAATACTAGATTTTGCTTCTTTTGCCCTGGAATATGACACTTCACACAGAAAAAGTTTCAACAAAATCTCTCATGTTTATCTAAATCAGAATTCTCCAGATACTGGCTTCAAATTAAGTTGATCAGCATATTTGGTGGTGCTTGATGAAAATGTGCGTCCCCGGTCTATGCACTCTGACCTACCCAGTCTGCCTCTCAGAGTGGGCGTGTGCGTGCGAAGCTCGAACCCGTGCCGCCAGTCATCTTATGTCTACCAACATCTGCCAACCGCTACCATATGTCCTAGGCTCCTCTGGGAAAAGAAACAAAAATCTAATTTGATCTTGTATGCCCAGCCTTGATATAGTGTCTCATACATAAGGCAATCAATAATTTCTCTGAAAGAAATGAATGAATGAAAGAGTAAATTATAAATAAATGACATACACATAGCTCTGAGGTTTGAATACTCCCATGTCTTACCAGTCACAGCTGTAGTCTATATATCCAATGTAAGTGGAGCCAAACCCATATACCATCTAAAATTACTGGGCACAAACATGTTATTCATTTTCCCTCACTGTCGCTGAGTTCACTGATTTTTCTTCCCAGACTCTGCATCCAGCCCTGTGTAACTGGAGTCAAGGACAATTTCAGAAACATGGCCTAGCACCCTGGACCCAGATGCTTGCACAAAGTAGACAGTCAACACAAAATTGTTGAAAGACCTTGTTTTGAACTTTTTGCTGGTCTATTTCTTATTTCTTGGTACAATCTGAGTAATTGGGCCTCTGTTTTGATAACTGAGGTTTTAGTTAATATTGTGTCCTGAAAAATTTCCACAATTCTAGTCCCCTTGTATAAGGACTTGCCAATCTTTTACCAAAATCCTCAGAGAGGACACCTGGCCCAAACATCCCCAGCCAGGTGTTAACTTTGCACTGCTACCTGACCCTACTGTAGCCACCTTCCCAGAACCCAAATAGTGCCTGCTCTTGAGAAACCCACCACAGTGACCTCCCCACCACAGCTTGTTGAAGGCAACTGCTGTCTTGATCCTGTTGTCTATTCCTATTTCCTTGGAATACCATGTCCCAGCTCCTTCCACCATCCATGGGTCTAACTTCAGATTCTGGTCCCTCATTGGCTGGATTTTTCCCTGACATGGAATACTATTATCACATTCTAAACTGCCTCATACATTTCTAGTCCATGGAAGAAAGAGCAATATGCCTTGAAAATAAGAAAAGGCTAGGGAATCATTTCTCTAATTTGATTCAAGAGCTGAGAGCTTCAACTAACTATATCTTATTTTCCTTTTCTAATTGAGCTTGGAATTTGGAGTCAACCACAAATGGATTTGAAAATGGCTCTGCTTTTCACACCCCAAAACTTACTTAACTCCTGTTAGGAGCAGTTTCATCTGTAAAATGGAAACAATATTAGCACCTCCTCATTGGACTATTTTTGGATTCACTGGGATAATGCACTTTGCACAGTTCCAGGTACATAGTAAATGCTTGACAAATGGCAGTATTATTAGGACTCTGTGTGGCTCTTCTCCAGGAGACTGTCATGTTACCTATGGCAACAGGGTGTTAGGAAACTGTGGGCATTTTTCAGTATCCTCTCTGATAAGAATGTGTTTGGATTATCTCTAGTGCATAGCTTCTCTTGCCTAAAAATAGAACACCTTCTGCTTTATGTCAGGAACTATCATTATTCCATTAGCAGCTTCGCTGAAAGCCGCAGACAGCTCAGCAGAACCTCTGTATCTGCAGCTTGCTCTTTGACCCCCTAAAGGACCACAGGGGCTAAATTTCACTCTGCTTGCTGGTACATCAGACCAAATATCCCTCCGAGCTCTCCTTGTGCCTTATATTTCCTACCCTATCAATGAACATATATACATATATCACTCTTCTCTATAGAAGAGATCACAGAAACCAGCACACTTATGATTACTGGTCAATTAACTTATTCACTTCAAGGAAGTAACTAATTTTAAGAAGCTTACAAACTTACTGAAAACCATTTTATGCTGGTTGGAAAATTTGTGTTTTTCCTCCTGTGAGTAGAGAGACAGGCAACAGCCCAGGCAGACATGAATTGGCACTTTATAGGCTGTTGAGTAAATAAATACTATTTGCCCCGATACAAAGTCTAATTCAAAAGAGAGCTGCTTCTATGTTTTTTTTTTCCCCTTAACTCTAAAGATTGTGGCTTTGGCTAAGCAAAGGAAGAACTTAAGGCTTAATAATGATAACGGATAATGATGATAAAAATGATTATAGCTTACATTTACTCAGTATTCACTATGTATCCCCCATCATATTAACGGATTAACATGTACTAAAACACTTAATTTGGAGAAACCTTAAGTGGTAAACATGATAAGCACACTTTATAAAAGCAGAAAACTGCAATGCTGAAAGTTTGAGGACCATGTCCGACATTCCATAGCGAGTGGATGACAGAGCCAGCATCTCAAAACTGACAGCCCAGCTCCAGAGCCATAGAATTAGCCTCTGTCATGCTCAATACCAGGGGTCAACAAACTCTTTCATATATGCTACACAGTAATCATTTTAGGTTTCAAGAACCATGATGGTGCTGTAGAAACCAGTCAGCTCCACTGGTATAAACAAAAGCATCCATAGACAATAGATAAATGAAGGAGCTTGAAAGAGTTCCAATAAAACTTCATTTACAGAAGTAGGTGCACAGCAAGCCCCTGCTCATTGCAATGTGTGCACTGAGCTTCCTTCCTCCAAGTGACCAGCAATGTCCTCGCATAAATTTGACACTACATGTGTTTCATTCACAAAAGAAAGCTCTGCCTCCTCCACCCTCTTGCCAGGCTTCTCCTAGGGCCCCAGGTAGTGGTGGGAGCCTGAAGGAAGAAGTTGCAAATTTACTCTTGTTCCCAGTGAAGCCAGTAGAATATGAGGGGAGACCCCCCAAAATGGAATTTACTTATAAAAAATTGGGTATTTATCCATACATACTTAAACTCCAGTCGCCTTCAAAGTAATCTGCATTTGGTGCACTACACCTTGGAGACTTTTTTCCACTGCTCAGAACGCTTTCTGAACTCATTGATTTTGATGCCTTTCAGTGCTTCTGCTGTTTTTTGTTTCATCTCCTCCACAATGGCAAAATGTTTCTCTTTGAGAACTTTTTTCATCCACGGAAACAATAAAAACTCACTGGGGCGAGATCGGGTGAATAGGGAGGGTGGGGTGTGGGGGTCATGCCATTTTTGGTCAAAAACTGCTGAACACCCAGAGCAGTGTGGGCCAGTGTGCTCGTAAATCACCCGTTAGGAAATGGGCAAAAGCGTTAAAAGAGTCTTCAAAAAACTTAACTGAAGCCAAATTCAGCCTCTCACAACAAGGCCAGCTGGTACACTGATACAGATGGGTTCCTAGAACATTCACCTAGTGGGGGGAGCCTGTACTACAAGGGGTCCGCCCTCCAGAAGATAATTCCATTCTTGGGGGTCCATCTTTATATTAGCTCATGACCATCATCCTGGGAAAAGCTGGGTCAGATTTAATACGTTTGTTCCATCCCCTTTCAGTTCACTCTTTTACATTCTCTGTGAATGAAGAGAGGAGAAAGAAAGGGTTTTTTTTCCACACTGAAATCCCTATATGACCATCCCAACAGCAGAGTGAAAACAATTCCGACAAACTCACCTCATTGTTGCTTATTGCAAAGAACTGCTGAATAATTCATTGATCACTATTTATAACACATAGTGTACCACTTCCTTACTAAGTAATTAGCCATTGCTAAGCAGAGAGGTTCTGTCATGCAGTGAATGAACTCCAAAGTCAGGTCACTTGGCTTCAAATGCTGGCTGACTTTGGGCAAATTAACTGTTTTTTTCTGTATCTCAGCTTACATATTTATAAAATTAGAATAATCATTAAACTCAGAATTTGGTAAGGATTAAATGGGCTAAAATAGGCATGTTAAATGCTTAGAAAAGCACCTGGTATAGAAGGAATACTCAATAAATGTTATTTTTATTAAAGAATATAGGAAAAATAATTCTTAATTTTGTCATTTTTGAGAGGTCAGGAACATACTGATTGAGCACATACTTTAGACAAGGGTCTTTCTTGGGTGTTATTCTGAATAACACACAGTGTCAGTTCTCAAGGAATGTAAAATCTAGTAGTCATTAAAACTTCGAACTACTTCAAGGAGGTTTTAGGAAATGACGCACAGGTTACATTAAAACACTGTAAGCACAGGTGCCTTAATTCTGTTTCCCTTCCTTCTTATATACCATGGCATCTACCAAAAGCCTCACGTGTGTACTACCTAAATATAGTGAGGAAAACATCAGAAGGTGTAGCATAGGGGGAAGAGTGACTAAAACATGATTCTGGAACAAAATATCTTCTTATAAAAGCTAGCAGGGAAACCACTGGAGAACTACAATAAGAAATAATGATTTTCTTGGACTGTAGTGACAGTCATGACATTGTGGAGGTCTCACAACCCCCAATGCTGTAAAAAATTCTACATGAGATTCAAAATTCCTAGGTGGAACTGTTATTTATTGGTATTAAAAAGGTTTTGTTTGTGACAGTGGTCAAGAATTATGCCATTTTTAACGGATGCAACCTTGAGTACAAACCATAATCTCATTAAGTCTATTTCCACATCTATAAAATAAGTATTAAAATGCTAATGTCTACTTCATTGCTTTCTTATACAATGTAAATGAGATAGTACACATAAACTTCCTAGCTTGGGGCTAATTCAAAATGAAGCATTTATCATTATCCTATCTTCCCCAAGAGCTTAGAAAAATCTGCTATCCAGAGGCTTTATCACAAAGGGGTATGTTCTCTATTGTTCAACTCGATATGTCTCCAAGTAGGCATACTAGGGTCCATTGGGTTCTATGGCAGCCTTGAAAACATGCATCTCAGATCTGTGGGGAGTAATTGACTGACAGCCCTAGCAGCTGCCTTTCTGGACTGATGCCCAAATTCGAGCTATAGCCCTGCTTTCTGTAGGCTGCTCCCAGTGAATGGCTGAGCATAACGGGAATAGTAATGCAGGTCCCTAATGTAAGACTCAGCATTATTTTAACAAGTGCCTTTAGCTCAAGGACTCCTGAGCTCAATCTGGCCAGAATTTTGTGAGAGCTGCCTCCAGCCTAGACTCTTCCTACCCTGTCCTTCCTCTCCCCTTTATTCTCATGTGTCACCTGTGCATCATAGAGTGAAGGCTCCCCTTCGTCCTCTGGCTTCCCCTCCCTTTTCATCCTTCACAGAGATTGTTCCCCCCAGTAAATGCCCTGCAGTGTAATCCCTTGTTGGCATCTGCTTCTTGGAGGATTTGAACAGACCACACACACACAGAATTTACTGATATAGATCCTGACCTGATAGGATTTACCTGCCTTACCCTCACTTCTGGCTCTGGTTTTCAACCGTGTTCTATTGATTTCAATATAAACCAAATCAATTGGACACATGATATAGATTTTTCAAGCCACTGACTTCTTTCTTTTTCTTTCCTTTTATTTTATTTTTACTGTTGACACTATGGCAGACATCACCATTCCCCCTCCTTTGCCCCCCTCCTCCCAGGCCCTGCTCTCTTCCCTCTGGCCATCACCACACCGTTGTCTATGTCTGTGGGTTATACATACATGTTCTTTGACTAATCCCTTCACTTTCATTCATCCGACCCCTCTCTTCCTCCCCCTCTGACAGCTGTCATACTGTTCCACATATCTAGGCCTCTGTCTCTATTTCGTTTGCTTTTTATTTTTTCATTAGAGTCCACATATAAGTGAAATCATGTGGTAATGTGTTTCTCTGATGGGCTTATTTCACTTAGAATAATGCTCTCCAGGCCCATCCATGCTGTTGTAAGAGGTAAGATTTCCTCCTTTGTTACAGCCACATAGTATTTCATTATTTAAATGCACCACAGTATTCTTTATCCATTCATCTACTGATGGGCACATGGGCTGCTTCCAGATCTGGGCTACTGTAATTAATGTTTATGAACATACAGGTGGCTGATAAACATATGAAAAAATGCCCAACATCACTAATCGTCAGAAAAATGCAAATTTAAACCAAGATGAGATACCAGCTCATACCTGCCAGACTGGCTACCATCAGTAAATCAACAAACAACAAGTGCTGGTAAGGACGTGGAGAAAAGGGAAACCTAGTGTACTGTTGATGGGAATGCAGACTAGTGCAGACACTGTGGAAAACAGTATGAAAATTTCTCAAAAAAATTAAAAATGGAACTGCCTTTTGACCCAGCAATCTTACTTCTGGAAATATATCCTAAGAATTATGAAATACCAGTTCAAAAGAATATATGCACCACTCTGTTCAAGCCACTGACTTCTGCCCTAATTCCAAGCTATAAAATTATCTCCCACAAGTCAGTGCACCCACTACTTTTATCAACAATACCATTTCCCTCACCCACATTCAACAGAGGCCACTGGTGGGCACTATGGGCACTGGTGCTTCACCTTTTGTGGACTGCCCAGTGACTACCAGTCTTCCCAGAAGTCCCTCTGCAAACTACCTGTTCTCACATTTCTCACTGGCTCAAGTAATCTCAAGTTTCTTTTTTTTTAATTATTTTATTGTTATCCAATTACAATTGTCTGCATTTACCCCCCACCCCAGCCATCCTCACCTCCCTACCTTGCTTCTACCCACACTTGGTTTTGTCCATGTGTTCTTTATAGTTGTTCCTGAAAACACTTCCCCTTTTTCCCCCACTATCCCCTTCCACCTCCCCTTTGTCAGATTGTTCTCAATTTCAATGTCTCTGGTTATATTTGGTTTGCTTGTTTGTTTTGTTGATTAGGTCCCACTTAAAGGTGAGATCATATGGTATTTGTCCCTCACCACCTGGCTTATTTCAGTAAGTATAATGCTCTCCAGTTCCATCTATGCTGTCGAAAAGGGTAGGAGCTCTTTCTTTCTTACTGCTGTGTAGTATTCCACTGTGCAAATGTACCACAGTTGCTTTTTTTTTGATTCATTCGTTTACTGATGGGCACTTAGGTCGCTTCCAGCACTTGGCTATTGCAAATTGTGCTGCTATGAACATTGGGGTGCATAGGTTCTTTTGGATTGGTGTTTCAGGGTTCTTAGGATATAATCCCAGCAGTGGAATTACTGGATCAAAAGGCAGTTACATTTTTAGTTTTCTGAGGAAATTCCATACTGTTTTCCACAGTGGCTGCACCAGTCTACAATCCCACCAACAGTGCACTAGGGTTCCCTTTTCTCCACATCCTCTTCAACACTTGTTGTTTGTTGATTTGTTTATGATGGCCATTCTAACCAGTGTGAAGTGGTATCTCATTGTGGTTTTAACTTGCTTCTTTCTGATGGGTAGTGATGCTGAGCATCTTTTCATATGTCTCTGGGCCCTTTGTATGTCCTCCTTGGAGAATTGTCTGTTCAACTCCTTTGCCCATTTTTAAATTGGGTTGTTTGTCTTCCTGGACTGGAGTCATGGGGGTTCTATATATATTTTAGAGATCAAACCCTTGTCTGAGGTATCATTGGCAAATATGTTTTCCCATATAGTTGGTTCACTTTTCATCTTAATGCTGCTCTCTTTAGCTGTGCAGAAGCTTTTTAATTTGATGAGGTCCCATTTGTTTATCCTTTCCTTTATGTCCTTTATTCTAGGGGGCATATCAGTGAAAATGCTGCTGTGTGGAATGTCTGAGGTTTTCCTCTAGGATTTTTATGGTGTTATGATTTACATCTAACCCTACACCTACAAGAACTGGAGGAACAACAACAAAGACAGTCCAGAGCAAGTAGAAGGAAAAAAATAACCAAGATCAGAGCAGAATTAAATGACATAGAGACTAAAAGCACAATTCTAAGGATCACTAAATCCAGAAGCTGGTTCTTTGAAAAGATAAACAAAATCAACAAGCCTTTAAACAGACTCATCAAGAAAAAAAGAGAGAGGACAGAAATAAACACAATCAGAAATGAAAAAGGAGAGATAACAACTGATACCACAGAAATACAAAGGATTGTAAGAAATTACTGCAAAGAACCATATGGCAAGAAATTTGAAAACCTAGGTGAAATGGACAAATTTATAGAAAATATATAATCTTCTGAAATTGAATGAAGTAGAAGCAGAAAGCCTGAACAGACCAATAACAGCAGGTGAAATTGAAGCAATAATCAAAAAACTCCCCACACACAAAAGCCCTGGACTGAATGGTTTTACAGGGGAGTTTAAGGAAGCATTTATGGATCAGCTAATGCCTATTCTTCACAGACTATTCCAAAAAATCCAAAAATATGGAAGACTCCCAAACTCTTTCTATGAAGCCAGCATCATTCTAATCCCAAAACCAGATAAAGACATAATGAAGAAACAAAACTTCAGGCCAATATCGCTGACGAACATAGACGCTAAAATCTTCAATGAAATATTGGCAAACCACATCCAGCAATTGTTAAAAAGATCATACACCATGATCAAGTGGGATTCATCCCAGGGATGCAAAGATGGTACAATACTCACAAATAAATAAACATAATGCATCACATAAACAAAACAAAACACAAAAATCACATGTTCATATCAATAGATGTGGAAAAAGCATTTGAGAAGGTACAGCACCCATTTATGATTAAAACACTCAGCAAAGTAAGGATAGAGGGAGCATTCCTCAACATAATAAAGACCATATATGAGAGATCTACAGCCAACATCATACTCAATGGGCATAAATTTAAAGCTTTCCCACTAAGATCAGGAACAAGACAAGGATGTCTGCTTTCACTACTCTTATTCAACATAGTATTGGAAGTTCTAGCCACAGCAATCAGACAAGAAAAAGAAATAAAAGGCATCCAAATTGGAAAGGAGGAAGTGAAACTGTCATTGTTTGCAGATTACATGATAGTGTACATAGAAAACCCTACAGGCTCCACCAAAAAACTATTCTACCTAATAAGTGAATTTGGCAAATCAGCATGATACAAAGTCAATATTCATGTTTCAACTGACTCAAGCCTGTGGACTACCACAGTTGCTGCTGATACCATATGAAACAGAGGAACAACCCTATTGAGCCCAGTCTATGTACAAAATTTTGAGTGATAACAAATGTTTGCAGTCATTTGAAGCCACTGAGTTTTGGGGTTGTTTGTTAAACAGCAGTAGATAACCAAGAGATACATTATCTTTAAATAGCATGTGAATTTGTGATACCTTCCCTATGCAAACTATTCATGCCATTCAGATTGGTCTAGTAATGGGTTTTTAATCTGACTTCATAGGTGCATTCTCCATGCCTTTGTTTGTGACACAAGTTGTGTGCTTATGTACCTATGCAATTTCTAACCATCTTTCAAGACAGAACTGGTTATACATTCTAGCTCTCTTGTCCTAAATTAAGTAATCATGGATGAATTGTTTCATCTCCCTAACCCTCTCCTTATTTACATGCATTTATAAATAAGTGTACTTATATAATATATATAGTAATAGTAACTATCTCACAGGGTTGGTTAGGAAAGTTAGAAGACATATTGCATGTGAAGGGCTGACATAGTGTCTGGCCCACAATAAGTATTCAGTGAAGGCTATTATTGAAAGCCATTTCAAGTATTTAAATAGCCTGTTTTCTTCGCCCATTCCATATTGTTTATCTGAGCAGTTCCTCATTTCCAGAATTCTGTTCCCAAAGATGTGAATGAATTCCTTTCCATCTCTTCAAACTGTGGCTCCAAATTGATCACTGAAGACAGAATCTATCAAAGAGTTAAGATTCATTCTTCAAAATGAAAATACTTTGGTCAGGTTAAGCCCTATAAATGGTAGAAAGTCAATGGATATTTGTTGAATTAATGAATAAATGAACAAAACAGAAGGCACACCTGATGTTCACCTAAAAATGGGAAAAGCAGTAATTTCAGATGCTCAATGATTTATCATTTTTTTGCCAACACTTTACATGGCATACACAAGTTGGGTTAATCATTTACCAGACTCATTATTTTGAATGTGCCTTGTATTATGCCATATTTGAATGTGCCATCCATAAATGTGTGTCAACTGAAATACAGGAGTTAAATTTCATCAAGTCAACTAAGAAATGGTTTCAGAACCCATGAGAGTCTCAGAGTTAGTTAATGATGTTACTATATAGCCTAACAGCAGGTCTAATAGATGCTAGTATTTAATGCCATTTCTAATTTTTGGCCCTCATTTTTACATTGCACCTCTCATTAAGTAAGAGTTTTAGTTATTCCATCACCCTAGAAAATTAAGAGCAGCAGAGGAGATGACTCTAGAGGGAAAGACTAACACAGCCATGCAGAGGGCCAGGATAGCTGCTTAGAAATAGAGGTCTCCTATTTACGGGCAGTAATTCACCTCTGAAACTCAAATTCACTATGGGGAGGAAAGCCCAAACACCACCTCATAAGTCCTCCCATTATTTTATAGGAAAAAATAAGTTATATCTCAACAAAAAATTCTCAACATATTTCTAAATATGACTAAAACACACACACACACAAACACAAATGCCTCTAAGAAATTAACAAATTGTCTTGTTAGAATATAAAATACTCAGGCTATAGGTTTGTGATTATCGAATAATAGAATACTTTTTCAAAATTACATTTTATGTAGTAACATTTCAATTTCAATAGCAACCACTTTCTCATTTGCTTTGCTAGTTCTCCACAATTGTCATGAATACTTCCTTGTGTGTGTGGAGCACAAGACAATTACTTTTTGTCAAAAACTTGGCAACAGTATGAAAGATCTTCAGGACCAGTGCCCAGTGGCAGAGAATGGCTCACCTTGAGTGTGACTCTGTGATGCTCTCCTTAGCACCACACACACGTTCTCATGTTCTCTTTGTTGACACTCATCGTTCTTTATACTTTTTAAAACATTTATCATGATTTTGACATTCTTTTAATTGTTTTTGCAATATAACTCAAGGCATTTCCTACATCATTTTGTTTGAAATGTTTTATTGAACTCTAGGGACAAAAATATAAATTTTCTGATGCAAAGCTAGTCTGGAAAATGTTGCAAATGAGAGTGCTGCAAGCTCCATGAAGACTGAATATTAAACACAAAAAGACATCATTTCATCAGGAAATATTAACTAAACAGACACTCCATTGGGCATAACTGTACAATGTTGCCTAGAGTTAGTTATTAAAAGATAATGTCTATACTGAAATATGTAAATTAATGTAGACTTTTTTTTGCCTCCCAGTATCAATTCACCCTTTTTTAATAATAACAACTCTATTTGATTTTGCGGAACCCCTTGTCACTCATTGTTGGTCTGTATGATTTGGGTGGAATTAATCATACCTCTCGGACCCTGGACAGGTCGTCACAACACATTCAATATCTAGTCATGATTCATATTCATGTACAGAGACATAAATACACAATCTAAACCAATGCAGTGGTATTCAATTCCAGGTATGTGTGTGTTTGTCTTTCTGTTTCAGAGAGAGGAAAATATTGCAGATTAAAAACTCTTTTTTATTACTCTGCTAAACTGTATAAGGAGCAGAGATAGTTTAGAGTAAGAGCTTGTCTAGGAATAAAGTCAACACAGAGAAACACAAAACAAAGACAAGGAGTCACTGAAGTCCTACTATTCATAAGGTCAGTTACCCCAAGTAACTTAGACTATGGTATTGTGTTTTGTTATCTTAATTAATTAATTAACAGTACATGCCACATTGACTTAGAATATCAGGCAGCATATTAAAGCAAGACTGCAGTAACAAGTAAACACAGTGGCCTAACAGAACAAAGATTTACTTCTCACTCAAGCAAACTCAGATTTGGATCAGACAACTCTCTGGGAAAGCTCTCCATGCAATGAGTCAAGGAACCAGGCTCATTTAACACGTAGCCTGCACAGTCACCACCAAAGGAGAAGAGACAGCTGGAGGTAGTGCACTCTTCTTAAATACTTTGGCCTAGATAGCACATGTATCATGCAAAAAGTGTTTGGGGTATTCGTAGCTGCGTGTCCTCATTCATATGGAAATGTATCTCAAATATATTATAAATATCTCCTCTCTATAATTCCTTACTGCAAAGAGGACTGACATAGAAAGGTATTAGGGAAAAATGTGGCAAAGAGGGTGAAACTGAATTCATTGGAGTATGCTCTGTGTAAAACACTGGATAAATGCCAAACACCACTCATTAGACGAACACACACTAGCACCATGCACCTCACTTTCCAGAGATACTATTATTTGCCATTGTGTAGCTTATCCAGAGATCCAGTAGCCATGCCCTTCTGATTCTCCACCCTAGCACAATCACATTTTGTAGCGGAGAGATGACACTAGCAACCTGGGCTCAGCTGTGAGGTCCAAGCTTTGGAGTTTTCATTCATGTCCATCTGCTCCGCTATCAACCCCGTTTCTGTTCTCAGCAGCACCACTGTGACCCAGCCACCAAGCCACAGTATTGTGTGGTTTGATCTTTGCAGCTCCGCTTATTCAACACATGCTAGCTGTGTTTCCTCTCCTTCCTGACAGATCATACTCAAATCCAGACCTTATCACCCAGCTCCTGGTTTGGTTCAATATCCTTTTTGGTTCTGATTTTAGGCTCACTTCTCTCTGACCTATGTGGTACACCTTTGTCAGGATAAATTTACACAAACATCCATAACATATTCATTCATATTATTTCACTGACTTCCCAATGTGTCCCTATATTTTTTCACCAAACCCAATGTAATCTTGAGTTCCTCATTTTATCAATATGGCCCTATACTTTCCACCCAACCTAATGGTGCCTTATTTCAAACCCTTCATGCTTTTCTAGGCAAGGCTGTCTCTAAAGAATCTCATGAAATATTCTCAGTGGAGTTAACTCTAAGACTTGCTACTTCTTCAGGAGAAAGCTCTTTTGAAATAAAAAAATATATACGTTCATGAATCCAAGGACATATTCTCAGCAGTAGACTTGGACTTCAAGGTGGGTCATCAGCAGTCTACATGTTCAGGGGTATGGTAGACTCAGCTATTAAATGTATAGGGGTTTGTACTATATATAAAAGTAGTGAAGTAGAAATCTCCAGGATAATGAATTAGTTTTAAAAAATTCAACATCACATCTTCAATATAATTAGACCATTGAATTATACTCTTTAAAAGGGTAAACTTTATGGTAAATGAAGACTGTATCTCAATAAAACTGTTATTAAAATAATTACACCTCAACTAGGGTAAAACCTTCAGTGCCAGATATATAAGCTATAGTAATATTTTTCAAACTTCAGTCATGTCTCTAAAAGTTTTTTAAATAGTTTTTTGAGATATAGATAAGTTTAGTTAAAATCCATCACCTCATATACGTACCAAAAAATGAAAAAAAATGTGTATCTTTTTTGTTTCTCTAAGTTTTATAAATTGTGAAAATTTGTTTACATGCAAAGTCCAGGGCCCTACATATAGAGATTATGATTGAATAAGTCTAGAGCAGGATACTGGTATTTGTACTTTTATTAATCAGTCTAGGAGACACTGTAGGTATCCCATGACTCAGAATTTAAAATAACAATAACAACACTGGCATATGCAAGAACAAGTACTAGGAAGAGAAGCTGACCTTGGCTGGAGAAGTGGCCAAAGTACTAGTGAAGCGCATGGGTCAGAAAAAAATTCAATATTTTATAAACAGGGGTATAATCAGAAATTGAAGAAAGACACACCCCAAATAAATAATAAATATTTCAGTCAGTAGCTGGACCATATCTCCCAGCTGTGCCCATCCCAGCAAAGCTCAGTGTTGTCTTTGAACATGTTTTAAACACTTTTATTAAACCCTGGCTTTCTTCTAAAAATATTCCAGGTGCTGTGATTTAGGTTAGGCCTCAGGATAACCAGGGTTTATAATTTCTAACACAGGGCATGCTAATACCCACAACTAGTTTGAATCTTTTCACCAAAATCAATAGTTGATTCTATATTTTAGCAGTTACCCAATACTTGGGGTTTTGCTATCAAACAAACTGACTGGAGTGGTCCCCAGAGAGAGGAAAGTATATAGGTACCAACAGGCTTTATAAATTCAGTCTGAAAAAACACGTCAGTGTCAGCATATCTGTAGAAAGATGAGACTCAATTAAGTGGGGAAAGGTTAGAATGGGAGGAAACCTAGCAGTGGATTAGTTGTTTGACATGAATAGTCTAAACAAGACAGCTGGAAGATGGAATTTTTAACTTTTCAATCAATGTTCAGAAAAACAAGGTGCTAAATTGGCTGCCTCTCCTCATTACAAACACCAGCAGAAAGTTAGTCACATTTACATAAATGATTTATTCACCATCTTAGTATGTGTTACTATCAACTAATTTTAGCAGGTTTCATGGCTTTGATGTCAATTAGGGAATACATAGTGGATTCTGGGATATGGTGATGGGTACTGTGTTTGACAAAAATTGGTGTTGATCTCTCTGGAACTTACAGTTATCATTAGATTTGAACCTGGGCTTTCCCAGCCAAGGAAAAGAAGACTTGACTTCCTATACTTCTGATGAGCACTGTGCTTATAGACTAAGACCCCTTTGAAATATCTTTGGTAGGACATCAGAGGGGAGCTGTGTTTATTTCTCGAGATTGTTATACCTATTGGAGTAGGAAGACTCAGAGTCACAAATAATTGAATTATTTAGTTAAATATCTCCTGAACAATTATGAAAATACTGGGCTGTCACATCAAAATAATGCATGAAATGAGACAAGTTTAAGAAAAAAAAATAAGGCTCGTCAGTTCCTTTAAAATCATTATCCAGTTGGTGGATGTTGTTGGTCAATATGAGAAGAACATTTAAAACAATGCCACACAGCTGTGTCGTGTTTAGGAAGATAAGAATGTCTCTTTGCAGAGGCGATTCACAATTCATCCCAAAATTATAAGGGATTACAAATACCAAATATTATATATTACCTATAATTGCAATAATGTTTTGGGTAAATGTCATGACTTGGCTAAATCCAGTCTAAGTTCGTGCTGAAACACCAGCTTAAAAGGATCACTGTGGGTCAGGGTCAGAGAGTCTCTGGGTGGTTTCTGGTGAGCAGAATTTGCCTAGAAGAAAGAGAAGCACGATAGAATTTTGCAAGGGCCTATGCATGAAAATGGGTCAGCTGAAGGAAACGGGAAGAAAAAAGCTAGAATATGAGAAATGTATATAATTCCATACGAAGGAATGACTGTCAAATTGACAAGGGAGGATCAGCAGATAACCTAAACAGATTAAAATCTAGTCAATGTGCATGTTGTCAGGAGAGGAGGGAGAAGCAAATTCGGTCTGGACACCCACTCTGATTCTACTTTGCTAGGAACCGAAAAGCTACTCCCGAGCAGCTAGTGGAGCAAAACTGCCAGAGACATCAGACCCGTCCACAGCACTAGGTCACAGTTACCCTTCAAAGACACTGTCTTGTTCTTTGCTACTTCAGCTTCTTCAGTAAGCAGATACCATCTCATCAAGATAGTCTGTAACGAGGGGGGGGTGGATAAAAGTAGAGCCTTGTGTGTCATCCAGGAATCAAATATTATGACAGAATTAGAAGTGCAAGCTAGTGGGGCAAGGTCAGTGCAAAATTAAGGTGAGACAGAACAGAGCAGGCAGGGACTACCTTCAGAGTGGTTCTGGTCTGTGAGTGCTGCAGCCCCTACCAGGTAGGGAGAAAGGAAGGGAGGATAATGCAGCAGGAAGAGCCTGGTGCTGCACTGTAGTTCTGAGAAAGTCTCAGCCAGCTCAAAGGAGCCCAGAGAAGCAATTTCCATTAGAGGAGCCCTGCACTGAGCATAAATGGCCAGAGTCTAGTACCCCTGCAGGGTTCAGTCACTGGATAGAGGGATCATGGACTTGGTGTGAACAGGGCACATATTTCAATAGCAATGTAGCTGGAAGCTATCAGCTCCTACACTCTTCACAGGAGCTTCTGTCAACATATTGAACAGCAGAACCCCATTGCTGCCATAGTCCGCCCCTCTCCCTGCACAGACCAACTTCACACATAAAAGGAACCTTAAAATAGAAAAGTTAATAGCATGAACTACATCCTCTGATGTTGCTGTTGGTCTTGAACTTGCAACTGGTGATTATCTCCCTCCTCTACTATACATTCTACATTCCCCCACCTTCAGTTATCACCTCTGCAGGATTGGTAGATCATCTGGTGTTACATAAACTTTTATTTCTAAGGGGCCTAAGTCCCTTCCCATGATCCACATCAACAACAACACCAGGCCCAACTCCAGAGACACGGTCGTAGACTCACAAAGGGGTAACTCTCTGTGGGGCAACAGTTTCCTCTGAGGCAGCAACCCCTAGAGATATCTGAACGTTTGCCCCGACGCTGCCCACATTGGCTTGGACCTGACCATTCGCACCAGTGCTTCAGATAGACTGGTTAGCAGCTATTGCTCTGACCCTCCAACTTACCTTTTCCAGACCTCCACTTCCCTACCTCCCCCTTCATTTGTCTAAAATCTAATTTCTACAATAAACCCTCCATTTCCATAAAACTTACAGTGTATCTGTTTGCTGACTGACAGATGCCATGCTACAGAGCCCTGGGCAGATTTGATACCTACATATATGAATAGCTAAATATGTAAAAAAGAATAAAAAACTTTCAGGAACGTATTTTTTTTCTTTTGATATATAGGTTTTATTATTGATAACACATTGTAGCCAAAGTAAATATTGAATGCCTTTGAGGGCTCTGAAACACTTAAGAGATTCTTAAATAACAAAGGACCTCAGAAACTACTTCCTCTGTGTCCTGACTAAGTAGATGAGAAAACTATTGTCAGGGATGTCAAGTATTTGCCTATAGTCCCTCAGAGTCAGTGACTTCCATTCTGGTAAAAGCAGATTTCTTAGTCCGGTTCCCTAACTGACGATACAAAATGCAAACCATCCTACTCAGTGGTTCCATCGCGCTCAGGATGTCTGAGTCTGTGCTTTAACAGCTCCCTCTTCCTACCCGTGGTCCTCTTCCTCACTCCGCTCCACTTTCCTTTGACCCCCCAGGCCCCACGGGGGTCTGGGCCATGCGATGTGAATTGCATTGCCCTTGTTTTATCACATATATCCTAAGGAATGTCTCCCTTCCTCATTTTGGCCTTAAATATTACAATACACAATCTCCCAGTCATATCAGGCATTCAGTGCATTTCTTATAACATGCTCTATTAGTAATATCCATTCTGTGTTATCTTTGTTTACAGGTTATTTCAACGATAATGAAATGGAGGAGAGTTGTTGGATATTGGATTTTTCCTGGGGAAAAAAAAACCTATCAAATAAATGGAGCACTGAAATCTATTCAGGCAGAGGAAATGCACTCCATTATAACAAGATGACAGTGCTCATTGATGAGTGCCCATCAGCATGTAATTGTTAGAAATGGAAGTTTCAGAGGCCCAAAATACCTGCAGCTGCCTTTTCTTAGGTCAGCATTGGAAAGTTTAAGAAATGATGTATTGTTCCCTCTAAATTCATTGCTAACACAGTGGTCTTCTCCAAAATTACACCTAGTCTAGCCTGAGAAAGAAGACATGTTTCTTAAAACACTTTATCTGTCTTCCATTTTTTCCTTTGCCCAGAATATTCTGAGGATAGTTTCTTTCCATTACAACTAGAGATTGGTAAATTCTATCATTTATTTAACAGACATGTTGACTGTAGATTTAGTTTTTCAATATTTATTTTGTCCACATGTTCTGACTACCTCCTGTATGCCAGTCTTGGTGGAAAGTGTTGGGGGTGTGGAATGAAAGATAGTTCATTAGAGTCTGAATTTTGTAAGAATAGGACCTGTTATTCACCAACTACATACGCTTCTGCCTTTAACGTACCTGATACAAGCAAGTGCTCAATAAATAAATTACTTTCAAAAAATTGATTGATGGACTGAAAAGCCTCTGGTTGTAAGGAGTTCAGAGTTTGGTAGAGATAATTATATTATCTGTAATCATCACTATTTGTGATGATAGTGATACCAAGGCAGAGCTGAGGAAGCTGATAGGAAGAAAAGCCTAATAATATTGTGATCTAGGAATCCCAGTGTAACAGGGTGCAGCCAAGAGGGGGGCCCCAAATAGGGATTTGGCTTGGGATCCAGAACTCAAGGTGTCCAGGAAATATTAGGATGTCCTCACCCCTTCCCCCACAGGTGTGCACTGGGGGAAGGGACACATGGAGCAGGGCCATTGAGAGCTGTTTTGTATACCAACAGCTTTGTGGCTAGCCCATAGCACGGTCATTTAACATATCTATAACCCTTAACTGGTTGCATAGATATGTTAAATAGCTGTGACCCTGCTCTGAGTGCAAGACAACTGGGAGGCAACTCCCCCTAGTTATAGTGCCTGCTTGAGAACTTGGAGAGGACTGGCTCCACGCCATGGGGCCACACCTGCCCAGACCCACTATGGCAGCCCAGTAAAGCTGGAACAATATGAGAGTGCTGGCAAGTGTAGCTAATTGTGGGAGGGGTTAGAAATGGGGCTGTAGAAAAGACTGGGCGCGGGGATTTAAACCCAGACTCATCAGCCATTAAGGAGAGAGGACCACAGCTAGTGCAGAGAGAGTCACGAGCCTGTGGCAGTGCAGGAGAGGACCACGCAGCTGTGGCCATGTAAGAGAGAGCCACATGCTTCTGGCAGAGTGGGGACTGCCACTGCTTTAGTAGGGGGAACCACCATGTGACTTTAGCAGAGAATCACCACTTGGTTTTGGCAGAGTGGCGACCTCCCTAACCCCCCGCAGCTTTGCAGAGAGATCCATGTGGTTTTGCCAGAGTGCAGAGCCCTGCAGCTTTGGTAGAAGAGGACCACATGGCTTTGGGGTGCTCCCTTTGGACACGTGGCCTGGGAAGCAGGGGAGACTTTGCTTGGAAGAAGGGTGAAAGAACTCTTGCCAGTAGGCCATGAGAAGGTGCCACATGGCTTTGGATTAAATGGAGATCCTGCCTGGATGGCAACACAGCTGATGGTATCAGGAGTCTGGATTCCGGCGTTTGCTTCTTTTCCTGAGTTATGGTACCCTGAATTACGGCAGGGGGAGAAGGAAGCACTGTGGGCATCTGTGGGTATCCTAAAGGACTTTAATATTTTGATGAAGACATTAGGTCACTACTTGAAGTCTGTATACCTTTAAATAAACATTTCCTTTCCTTTTCACAAATCTCTGGCATTGAGAGACGTCTTTCCTACAAGGTGGCGGACAATCGAGCTCAGGAGGGGGTTCTTTTGGTTATAGTATATCACCCTTGGCACCCTCTTTTCTGTAACACCAGGACAGAGGGGGAGCTGGGTGCTGTTTTCAGACAGCTGAAGAAAGAAGCCCCTCCTGCACTGAAACAGTGAAGGAGAAGGTCACACCTGACCTCAGGCTAGAAGGGCAGTGGAGGAACAAACATTCAAAGGTAAAAGAACCCCAGATGCACTGTACAAAATGTTGCTTTCATTATTTGCCATTATTCGTCAAGACTTCAAAAAGCAGGAAAAATAAGCTGAAATCCCTGAGAAGGGAGTGGCTTTTCTAAAAACTTGGAGGGAGTTTATAGAATAACAAGGAGGCCTTTCAGTCTGACCACCTGGCCTTGCTGCAATATATTTAAGCGTCTTGCAAACAGACAGAATAAAAACAAAAACTGCCCAAAAGCCAGCTCATCAAACAAACAAAATAAACACAACTCCATTTCATCACCTATATCCCTCTTGGCTTTGTCAGTGAATCAGGGGTTGAATGTAAAAGGAACTGCTAAAGCATCTAAAGATTCATGTCCTGGCAAAAGAGGCAGAGAGCAGATCAGTAAGTCCATGCTAATGGGCTGCTGTAGCATTTTGCATATTTACAATAAGGTCTAAAACTACTGCTGGTAAATCATAAACATTTTAAATTCAGTTAGAAAATCAAGAATATCTAGAGTAGTAGGAAAAATATGAAACTTAAATCTAAAATTAAACCCATGAGTATAAACAATTCAACCAAGAGCCAGGTGTTGGATGCAAAATCAACTAAATTTTAGCGACTTGAGTGTTATTTTAGCTAGCAGAAATCGTTTCAGGAGTCTGGAAGGCGCAGCTTGCCATACCCAAGAGATCGAGCTTACATCCCAAACTTAAAATAGAGCCTTTCCTGGTTATGCTGCTGGTATTTTAAGAAATATGACAGCCCCATCTGCCATCCATATGAGAAGTCACTCTTTCCACGATGTCACTGAATTTATCCCTGTAACTCTGAACTAACAGGAAAAGGAAATATCATTCTCCTCCTTCTCCTTCCAAGAAAGGTTTAATGTGCAAGAGTCTAGCACTCTTTCCAAGAAGATAACCGAAGACTTTTTTTCTACAAATATATGTAAAAACATGTCAATATCCCAGCGTATAACAGGTAAAAAAGAGTAGCAATACCCACAATGATTATTTTTACCCTAAAATTTTCCTGCCAAACCTTCACAGACATTATCTCATTTAAATCTAACCCTTTACACTGACTAGGAGATTAGTTACAGCTATAATTATTTAGTAGGTTAAAAAAAAATCCTACCTGAATGGGAGTAGGGGGGTGAAAACTGTACTTGAACATTCATTTAAATAAAAATTAAAAAAAAAAAAAAATCCTTAGAGCAGTTAAGATACCAGTTCAATCAATCCACAAAGATAGCAAAGTTACAGAACTAGGAGAAAATCTACACTTTTCTGATGCCAAACTCTGTGCTCTTAACCATCCTGATGTAGAGTTGTTCTAGTGGCATTGCTCCCTTGATCATGGTCTTTTGACAGTAGCGAAGTTCCTGGTTCTGCTGTAAGTTGGCTGTGGATAGAATTCTGGGTGCCTTTAAACAAGGATGAGAAAAACAATTGCATCTTTATTTTCACGAACCTCTATTGCACTTTAGCTGATCAGGTCCTCCATTTGCGAAGGCAGGCGAAACTCGAGAAAGTATTGGTAGCTCCTCTAACTTTGTCGCTGATAGAAAGCACAGATATTTTCACACCACTTTATAGTTACGAAATATCTCAAAATAGTATTTATTGTCATCACCATTTTGGTGATTGTGTCAGTTGTTAGGCCTGCCACTACACCTTGTCATTTAATGCACTAAGGGAGCAATATGTATTATGTGACAATTTAAAAATAATTTGGTTCGATCTAAATGCCTTCTCTGAAATTCTAATAGTCTTGTTTAATAGCATTTAAAAATATTATTCTGTACAAAGAAGTACATGGCACACAAAAGTTTAAGAAACCCTCCTCCATAAAGTATAGTCCAAACTCTCCTGTGTGGCATCCAGAACTTTTCAGAGGAGGTTGGACAAAGAGCCTTTCCTGGTCCGAGTTGAGCCCATAGGACTCTGTCTTAATAAGTTTGGAGCCAGAATTCAGGATTGAGTCAGCTTCTCTCTGGGAACTTAATTTCGAAGTTGCTGAGCTGTGGACTCTTCGGTGGTTTGTGTTTCCCCTCTCATGCCCAAAGTTGTCTGTATGCATTAGGGGAGAATAGAGCTAACCAAATATATCCAGAACTTAAAAAATCAATGGGATTTAGTCACCTCCATTGGACTTACTGTCTCTCTCCAGGCTCAATTTAAAATTCTTCTAATTGATTATCTTCCAGCTTTCTGTTCTCTTCCAAGTCCCTCCTGTTTATCCTTCAGCACACTAGGTTAATGTTCCTGAACAATGACTATATCACATCCCGTCACTCCTCAAAATACTTCCAGGAGTCCCCACTGTCTACCGACAGAAGCTCAGATTCCTTCAATAAATTCAGTCAAGAATTTCCATGCAATGGACCCACCTTGCCTTTCCAACTCAGTATTCAACTTCTTTTTCTCTGTTACCCTGCATTATGGCCAAATTGGACCAATCACTCTTTTCTCTTAGTGACCCTATACTCTCCTCTGTGCTTTTAATTACACTCTCCCCTGGACCTGGGATATCTCTGTAATCCTCACACGTCCAAATCATATATACTTGGCACCAGGTAAATGCAACCACCCTCATCCAGTCCTAATTCCTGATTCTTTCTAGTAGCAATAAAATTTATTTTCTGAAGTTGATTTATAATCCACCTATACTCTCCACTGGCCACTTACCCTATTCTGTATAATTAATTACCTTATTCTTGAATTAAATACGTATAATTATATAATTATTTCATACAAAAATTTTCTCCCATAATCGTAAGAGTGTTAATAATCCAGCATTTATCCTATGCCAAGCACTGCTAAACCCTTTAACTGAATTTTCTTATTTACAGAGTGTCACAGTGTCTTTCAAAACACTGTGAGGTAAAAACTATTATGTACCACTTTACAGATGAAGAAACTGAGGCAATAACAATTAGATATTTTCCAAAAGGGTGGAAAAACTAGCCTTCAGACTAGGCAGTTTGACTTAAAAACCCTCAGCCACGTTCCACTTCCCTGCCATCTCAAACTGACTGCCAGCTCGCTGAAAACAGTTCTGAGTTGGGTCCAACTTTATAGCCTATGCAAGGCCCACCAGTGCTCTGGGCATATGATCTCCACTCAATAAAGATTGGGGTACATCATTTTTAGATATTTGCCTAGGGATCATAGTGTTTAAGACAAAATAAAACTTAGAAAAAATAATCTCTTAAAAAATGATTCCTTTTTAGTCACATTACCTATCTTCTGTGATCTTCACTTTTTAAAATATATCTACTAAGCGAAGTAAAGTATGCAACATGGTGGCTGGGCCCATAACTGCTCAGTACATGTTAGTGGTAATGTTTTCTTGCTGTTATTATTGCTCTTGTTACCACAGTGACAGGGAAGGGATGGTTAGGACTCCCACTGCACGTCAGAGAATACTGAGTCTTCAGCGGGTTGAACAAGATGGTGAAGATTATGGTCCAGTTGGTTTCAAAGCCAGGACTGAAAGCAGCGGCTTTTCATTTTCAGCCTGAGGCCCAAACCCACAGAGCCCACAGCTATCACCTAATCTCAGGAATCACATCTGCTTCTTTAACAGAGAGTAGAAATGAAATCCATTCATTACTGGCCTGTGACAGTAGCATTCAGAAATTCAATTTCTATGATCATCTTTATTCATTTATTTAAAACAGAAGTTGTAATGGAAAAAAATTGAAGACAATTTCTGTGCTTAACTAGCACCAGAAAATTCAAGATGTTATGCAATTTTGACTTTTAAATAGCATTTTCTTCCACCTCAGAATCACAAGCTTAGGAAAAATAACTAGTTTTTGTTTTGAAGTCCTAGGCTTTTGTCATTTCATGGCAAATTTTAAAATGCTTAAAGATAACACCCTTGATTCATTCTGGCTGGAAAATGAAGCCAGTCTAATAACAAATGCTGATATTCCAACCTCAAAAGATATATACTGTTAAGACATTTCCTATTTATGGTCTACCATTTTTCCTGAGAAATAAAAAATATTCTGCATAGACTAAGTGGACAGAAGGGGAGAAATTAAATTTAACAGCTTTCTGTATTAGATAGGCCTTTCTCTAGAGACAACTCCAATTATCTTGACCACAGTAAGAAGTTAATTGTTAGTAGCCTTCCCTCTGCCAACTTTCTTTAAGTTCAGTCCCCAGACAAGCCAATTGCCCTTGGAGTAAATAGCGAGTCCATGCAAGGATGGGGAAATGGAATACGAAGCAATGACCCAAGTGCTCCATGCCCCGTTCAATCTCTGACTTTCACTGTGACTCAAAACAGATGACAGATTACCCTTGATTTGAACTCAAGCCCCGTCTGTTCTCCCCACCTCATTCCCACTCCCACCCCCTCCCCTTCCCTAATCTGATCCTCTTTCAGTATATCCTCTGTCTGTTCACAAGACCATGATCTACCCAATCACTGTGTCCCTTCATCGTCCCTACAAAGACCTCTTTCAACTGTGCTGGCCCCTCTCCTAACACCTGCCCAGAAGATAAGGAGTTCAAGTCCTTTTCTTGCTACTTGTTCTGCTACTTCCCCACCAGATGCTGTGAGTTCACCTTACTACTTCAATGTTTGGTCAAAAGCAAAAATAATCCCCATCACTGTGCCGTGTAAACTGGAGGGGATCAATTCCTTTAAACTAGAAGGAAACAGGTTGCAAGAAGGAATGTCATGTTCATCAGCAACAACAAGGCTTCAGCTTGTGAAGGGCTTGGCCAACGGTCAGACCCCCACTAGCAACCCCTCTTCGGAGACTGCGAAACCTGCATTTCAGAATACCGCCTTCCTGGTCTCTCAGGCAGAGCCAGGAAAGGGAACTCAGGACTGGAGTTCTAATAGTCCCATATCATAGAGCCTTGTTGTTCATATCAGAAACAACTGCCATCATGTGTATTATTTTCATCAATTTTTTCATTTGTTACTTTACTGGAAGAATGTTGCTTCTAATGACCCATCATTTTTTATAGTTATCTTGGGCTGTACCATACAAGCACTCTTCTAATCGAGAGAAAGGCAGGAAGAGAGAAGGTGACATAAACTTAGCTTCAGGCTGGACTTTGGGTGGAAAAGGAATTCTAGAGTCAGTGTAGATGACATCACATCGATGGGAACAGGTTTTTTAGATTAAAGCAGCTCTCTCCAAAGAAAAGACAAAATCATCCATTAAAGTATGAAAGAATTATTAGAACTTTCATCTCATTGTATCAAAATTTTATCTTATATATGTTTTTATCTGCATATAGACTACTGATAAAGTGATAAATCTTCATGATTTGTTTTAAAGATCAATGTGCAAATATTGATGTAAGCACAAAAATGTTTTAACCATATTGGTGTTTCAAAAATAGTTAGAAACTACTGGATTATTGCATTATTCAAATAACAGAAAGGTTCTTAGAAGTACAATAACATCCCAGTTACACACCATTGCTGAGCCATTTACCCTTATCCCATAGACTCAAAGTCAAAGGCATTTTTCTGTCTTTATATGTAGTCCAGTTTAAAAGAGTGAAGGTAGGGTGATTGGAATTGCTGTCTGTAACGATGCTGTTCAGACGCAACATCCAGAGTTTCACATTCCTCTAAACCAGGAACCTCGTAGTCCGCCCAGAACTGTCCCTCCTCACCCAAACGCTGACTCCTCCCACGGACTACTGGAGTTCACCCCCAACACTGCCTCGGTCTGTCCCTCCCCTCAACTCGCCCTGCAGCTGTGCCACACTGCACACTGGAAATGGTGCATCTTCTGAGATTCACAGAACGCAGTCTGTCTGGGCTTGTATTCAGTGACTGTGCCCGTGTTTACTTCCCTAATTCACCACTTACCACTTTCTCAGCTCAGTGACTGCCACAGCCTGTCCTTGTATTTCTCCCTTCCTATCTGTCTTTCTCAGAGCTATACATCGAAAAGGCATCTTTGATCATGACCCACACACATATTCCTATTCCTGAAAGTCTTCTGTGGCTTACCGTTGCTTTAAGATAACGTTTGAGTTCTGTTGCATAGAATAGCATACGTATTCTATTATTTAAGTCCAGGTTCATCTCCCAGCACTCCCCTTAACCTTATACCCCTGAAATACTAAATTTGTTGTAGTGTTCCACACATACCTAATGCTTTCTTGGACCTCCATGCTTTTGTGAATTGACTTCCAATTGCCTAGAATGCCCTTTATTCCTCACTCTCAACCTTTATTTGCTTAGTTAACTGCTTTTCTTTCTTCAAAACTCAGCTCTGTCCTGTTCGCATAGAAGAAAACTAATCTTCACATTTGATTCAGTCCCCTGTTAGGACTTTATCATCTAATTTATTAAATTTATTTTCACCATACTATCTTCATAGGATCTGTTCATGTGTCAGCCTTTTCCCCTAGACTGGGAAATCTTTAAAGTCACAGGCTTTCTCTTATTACTTTTGCATGCCCAGTGCCTAATAAATAACAAGGCTTTGAGAATATTTATTAAACTTAACCAAACTGAATGTGTACTTTTATTTTTCCAAATGCCAAATGCAGTAGGTGATTTGGGTGTTTACCTAGAGCATCCCTAACCATAGCCTGAGATGGTGCATCTCTTGGTACTGAGCTAGCACACAGCCTACATAGGTGGATAAACCCACACGGAAAACAAAACAGCTGTTTCGTCATTCAAGTACTTTCTAAAGAACATGGAGTCTGGCAATTTGAAGTTTCTTGTTCTGCTGCACTTTGATGGATTTGGGTTTGCAAGTTTTTTTCAGGAGCTGAAAAGAACTAAAATTCTGTTCAAAAGAGAGAAATTAGAGCGAGGGGTGCTAATCAGGAAGGAGGTGGGGAGGAGAAGAGGCAGAAGATGTGGGCTTGCTGGCAGGATGCTGGGTAACTGAGTGATGCCCAGGGACCCTGCTCCTGCGTCTGCAGTTCATATCACTAATTCACAACATCTGTGAATAAATAAATAATATTTTTTATCAAAACTGAAGAAAATGATAAAGGATAAGCACATGTATTTGTCAAAGGGAGAAGAACATGAGAGCAAAACTCCATGGAAAGAAGTAGCAATCCTGAGATATCTGAGCTTCTCAAGCATGGAATCAGCTGAGATTTAAACTGATCATATATAGAAGCGAAAATACTTGGCTAACCTATGAAGACATATAAAAAAGAAGAAGGAGGAGAAGGAGAAAAAGAGGAAGGAGGTATAATGCACAGCCCTAGCAGGCTAGGCATTTGAAGACATGCTGGGAGTCCATTGAAGGGGGTTGCTAATTAAGCAATACAATGCATGAAAACAGTGAAACTAATAGAGCATCATCTGATTTCAGAGAGGACAGAGAAAATCCTGGGCCAGGTTATTCAGGAAAAGCCTTTTTGGAAAAAGCAGGATTGAAACTGGGCTCTGAGTGATCTGGAGAAATGAGTTAATTGGACATAACTGAGTAAGGGATTAATCCCAAGTATAAAAGCAGCCATTAAAAAAAAAGCAATCAGCCCTGGCTGGCGTAGCTCAGTGGATTGAGCGTGGGCTGCGAACCAGGCATCGCAGGTTCGATTCCCAGTCAGGGCACATACCTGGGTTGCAGGCCACGGCCCCCAGCAACCGCACATTGATGTTTCTCTCTCTCTCTCCCCCTCTCCCTTCCCTCTCTAAAAATAAATAAATAAAATTTAAAAAAAAAAAGCAATCAATCTGACTAGGGCAAAGTGTGTATTTGAGACAAATAATATATTTTTCATACAGGAATGTAATGTCTCACCTTTTTGAATTAATATCAAATAGCTTAGCATTTTGACCAAATGTTTCCATTTAGCTATCAATCATCTCATTACCAATTTTTATGCTCTAAAAACCAAGCCATCCTATTAAGAACTTTTGGAAATGAGAATACCCTGAGCATCCAGGACTAAGAGTTTTGAATTTCCCCTATAACCTCTTCCCAGATACAGTATTTGAATCACTTTGAGACAACAATTGTTTCTTGTATATTTTAAAGACTGACCCTAGCACTCTGCACAACATTGAAGTCTTTCTAAATCCTTGGTATCATCTAGGCTCAATTTCTCACATTGGTATCGAAGGTAACTAGGTGATATTTTGCAAAGATCCATTAAAATTACGAGGAATTGTATCTGTCACTTTCTTAGTACCATAGAGGCTCACTGCTCTTGTCAGATATTCTAAGTTGGATTTTCTTATTTATTTCTCACATAGAGCAACAGTTAAGAGGCCCTAGGAAAAGAATGCCTGGGTTCAAACCCTTGTTCAACTCCACACTGAGATATCTAAACGGAGGCAAGTTTACTTCCTGTGTCTCTGCTACTCCTTCTCATCTGTAAACTGTTGATGCTAATATTGTAATAGTGCCTACCTTGCTTGTATGGATTAAATGAACTGATGCTAGTGTATGTGTATTATTTACAATTATGTTCAGTTATGAGCGGAAAAGAGCCTGAGAAAGAAGCCCACAGAAGAGCGATCTGGTATGGTAGCTCCATTGCATCGGTGAGCTGGGCGCTCTCCTGTTACTCCACAGCACTTCGTTTCTGTTCTCGTGGTCATTTGTCATCTCATTATCCCAGACACAGGGGAAGCCTGGAGACATCACATTTCAGGCAGCAGAAAGAAGGGGCAAAGGAGAGAGCATTACTTATCTACAAAGGACATTTCTTAGACAGCCTGTGCACATCAGCCTCACTCTCATTTCACCACAGGAAACTTATCACATGATCTACACAGAAAGAAGATTAAGGAAGGGGTAGAGGACAGTTATTGTAATCCTTTTAGTTTTTTGTTAGTGTGTTTTTAAAAATCCTAGAGTTAACAGATTTTTCTTATCTACAATCTCATTGTCATCAAAGTTACTACAAACTCTACTTAGAATCCCAATTAGTTACATAATAATCAAATTAAAATTCCATATGCCACTGGAATCACTGAAATTATAAATCCATTTTCTGGGTCCCACAAATACCTGTCTCATTTTCATTAAGTAGAATGTCAAAACAAGTTAATATAAGCCTAAAAATATATTTTGCCTCAGAGTGTCCCACGGCAAGCATCACTTAGAAAGAATATGAACAGTTATTTGGAAAAACCAGATTTATTTGTTGTCCTAAACTAAGAACTTTCAGTTTGTCAAATTTCCATGTATCATGTTTATTCATAAGTTTAAACTAGAATGTCATAAATTCTTAGCATGTAAATAGCAAAGAGAGAAAGAGAGAGGAGAGAAAGCATGCTTATAACTGATTAGCTTGCAGTATGCTGTCTGTTAACATTCTGAACAAGCATAAAACTTCATGCTTCCAATTTGTTTTTCTGCCCAATAAATTCATTACTTGGGATATAATTAATGTACCATTACTTCAATATCAATGACTCATATCTTAGTCACATAGCTCACATGGTCAGAATAAAAATTTTCCAGAAGTACCTGGCTGGTGTGGTTCAGTGGACTGAGCACCAGCCTGCAAACTAAAAGGTTACTGGTTTGATTTCCAGTCAGGGTACATGCCTGGGTTGCAGGCCAGGTCCCCAGTTGGGGGGATGTGAGAGGCAACCACACAACGATATCTCTCTCCCTCTCTCCCACCCTTCCCTTCTCTCTAAAAATAAATAAATAAAGTCTTTAAAGAAAAAAAAAAACTTTCCAGAGGTAAATTGTTGGAAAAGTTGAGGTCTTAAAGCAGCAAAATCACTTGTCATTCAATAAATAATGTCTTCAGAAATAAGGCACCTGTTTCAGTTGAGAATAGAACTGCTCTGAAAAATATCTAGTTAATTTGTTATTTTTTCCCTAGGAATAAAATAATTCTGCAATACTGTCTTGGACAAAAATTTGGGTTCATGTCCAAAATGGTTAGAAGTAACCCAAAATAAGCTTTTATATGATCAAAAAAATAGTTTTCAGAAAACTAACAATAATAAGAGTTGCTGATAGTTCAAGGACTTACTCTAGATATATTAGTGTCTGACTGAAATAATTTTTAAAAATTAGGAGTAAGTAGGATATTTAGAACTATAAGTAGAACTAAAATGGGTGATAGACTATGAATATTTTTGCAAGGTAATTTCCTTTAGGAAATCTAAAGGAAGGCAAAGCAAACTGTACCCAAGCCAGGACTGGTAACCCTGAGTTGGTTACTGAGGGAAGAATGCTGTGCATGTGAAAGGAGAGCAAAAGGATTGGTGGAACCAGCTTTTATGATGTTTTCTGTTGTGCTCTCATGTATTCACATGGACTTCCTAACCCTGCAAATTGGAAAATTATTTTTGGGAAAAAAAATAGACATATATGTACACTTTAGTGTACATGGTTATTTCTCCACAGCTATTATGGCTGAAAAGATGAAAACAAACAAACAAAAAAAAGAATTGCCTAATTTTTTTTATTTAAAAAACTTATTCAGAAGTATAGTAGAATTTAGCAAGCAGGAGTCAGTTTATTCCTCTATGTAACAATAAAAGTCATGGCACACAGGGTAAAATGTTTCTTCTAATGAGTGCAGGTTCTATGTTTAAAGTATCAATCAAAAGATGTGTGGGAAGGAGTTCTCTTATTTGAAGTCATATCCAGTGGTTACTGGAGCTTCTAGTGCTGGATAGCAAGAGTGAAGTGTTAAATTGTCAGGAATTTTGCCAACTAGTTTTTGAACACAGCCATTATTAAAAAATTATGTCAGATAAGCTTACAATTGAAAAAATATATTAAAAACAAAGGTAAGAACATACTTAAATCTTATCACTTCCAATTATTTCTTTTTGTCATATTTTACTATTAATTAAGCACTTGAGGTTATTACATATATTTTATCTGTATAATGGAAATGTCATATAATGATAGACTCTGTGCATCTTTTTTCATTTCCATGTTCAGTGACATCACATTGATAACTTGAAATTGGCCATACTGTGAGTATTTATACCACGGAAACCATCAAATCAAGGGCTGACTTACTGTTTCATTGATTGTCTAGATTTAAAGTGATGAAAAATGTTAATAATTAAGATCACATTTAAAGTGGATCATGTTATAGCTGTTGTATTATGAATTTGCCTCCAAAATGAGAAAATATTCTTCCTGTATTCATAAACTATTATTCAATTGAGAAAAAAAAATCACTGGTATGATTGAAGAATGGATAAAGTTGCAACCAAAGTCTTCATTGTGTCCCTTTTATCTTACTCATTAATGTAAATGAAAATATCAATCAATGTTTGTGTTGAGTCTACACGCGTTTGTCCATGTCATGAGCGACTCCTCTGTCAAATGTCAGCGTAATCGCACGTTCACTTGCAGTCTGATCTCTTCCAATGACTGTTGAATTGCAACCATAGGTAGACTGCAGAGAGAAGAGTTTAACAAAATCAACCAAATATTAGTTGAAAATTTTCCCCTATAGACTCCTTCACATTAAAAAGTATACTTCAATTTACTTTTTTTTTAGTTTATAATTTATTGACTATCTCCCACTAGCAAGAAATTCCACAAAGGCAAATAATTATGTGAATTTTGTTCACTGATCTGTCCCACTGAGTAAAACCAACCAAACAATGCCTGCCACAGATGGGTGCTGAATAAATATCTGTGGAATGTATTAATGGACTATAGTCTCCAAATATAATGCACAAGGCAAGAATTATGATAATTACTTATATGATTTAAAACAGACCTTACCACAATTATCTGAATCTTTAATAATATTAATTTTAACAATTCTTATGATTTATAAAGATATTACACTATAAAAATACACCACAATCTATCTCATTGTAAAATCACGAGAACCCTATGAAGTAGGTGCTATGATTATTTTTTATTTTCCAATGAAGATACTTATTTACAGGGATTAAATGACTTGCCCAGGCTCACAAAATTCCCAAGTGGCAGAGTTCAGTAAGTGGACTACACCTCACGCAGCTCTTCCTAAGGAGCCTGTGCTCTCGGTTACTCCAGTACTGGAAACAGTCTGAGGTGTTAAATCCTCACCTCAGTTCTCCCTCTTATTCCCCGTGACCGGAAAGACTAAAGACATGAAACTTGTGTAAGTTATTGTGTGAAGAGAGCAGGGCTCTGCCTTAACGACATCCATCTCCAAATGTATGCTCATCCAGTCATCTGTCTTGCTTTTATTCCAATCTAAAGAAAGACTAGGGTTTTACTGTAGCAAGACTTTTATCTTTCCGCTCATATTTTTCACTGTTATGAACAGTTCATCTGTAATTTAAAACCATGGGCTATAAATCTTCCTAATAGCCATGCGCATCTCCTCAGAAGACCCTTCCTACTGCCTGAGTTTTACTATTACAGTTTGCCAGGTGGTTGGCAGTTGAGAGACCGGCTCTTATCTGTCAGCTCTGATAGGCAGTGAATAATAACCAGTTAAGCACGTGCTCACTGATCATCTTTCCCCAGTTCTTTTCTGAGGTAAAACGCGTGTGACTCTGAAATCGTGGGCTTTCCACTCTTTCAGAAAATAACCGAGAACGGGTGGGGAAAGAAGTGGCTTCTACAAAAGGTCTAAGTCCGGAACGTGAGCATTACAGGCAGGCTCCAAGGAGTGTCCGTGTCTGAGACGAAGTGACCAGCGTGTCTCGGAGAGTTCACGGCGTTTTTCCTCTGCTTTTATTATATTGAGATCAGACATTTTTCTAATCAGAGCCTAATTTTTCATTCCCTCATACAGGAAAAGAATCTTAAGGAAGGGACAAGCTCTAAATCATAACCTACAAATATACGCCGGCTTTAAATTCCAGTAAACCTCGGTATTCTTTGCTTGTCCATGATAAGAGAGTAAAGGGACTTAGGCAACAAACAAAGCTCTTGTCTCACAGAACCAAACGTTAACCTCAGCAACACGTGGATCCGGGCGCTCCCCGTTTCTCAGCATGGCTCTCTTTCCCGCGGGCGTTATTCCCAGGAACTGCCCGCAGGGCAGCAGGAAGCAGGCCGCCGCTGCTCCACGTTTGCCTCTTCACAGCGGAGCAAACCCAGGGGGGTGGGGGGGACAAAAAACGTTTCAATGCTTTCTTCTGAAAAGTTTTAGATTATACATTTTGGACTTGCGTCCCATTGACCATCCTGTTTTTGCTTGTCCATGCTTCAACCTAACAGTGAAAGCAGGGAGCTAAAATATTCTTAGGGATCAAGCCTGTGGCATGTGCCCACCTTCAAAACAGCCCTGGGGATAGACCAGCACCACCCGAAAACGGGCTGAGAGTTAAGGAGGGATGCATGTTCCCTCACCAGGCACTAAAATAGCCCGCTCTTCACTCCACCTCCTTAAAGAAGATCTCCAAACGTAACAGAAAACGGCTATCTATCACAATAAAGAGAAACGTCTGCAACTTTCGGGGGGCATGTTTGTTTTGTTTTTGTTTTTGTTTTTTTTCTGAGAGGCAGCTTTATACGAAATAAAAGCCAGGGAATTATGGAAATTATGAAGCTCGAGTACTAGTTCTGGCTCAGCTAGCACCTAAATAAATGAATTCCTACAAGTCTTGCTGTTTAAGAATTCCACTTCTAGAAACAGTATGCCTGAGATCAGATTCATAACACTTTTTAGATAGTTGGCCTTACATAATGCTACAAGTTGAGCTGTGTTCCCAAAAAAGGTGTATTCACATCCTAACCCCTGGGTACCCGTGACTGTGACCCTATTTAGAAAGAAAGTCTTTTCAGATGTAAACAACTTAGATGAGGCCATGAGAATGAATCTTAATTTAATGTGACTAGTGTCCTTATCAGAAAAGAAAACAAAAACACAGAGAGAGAATTCCATGTGACAACGGAGACAGAAATTAGAGGGACACATCTATAAGCCAAGTTATGTCAAAGATTGACTGCCACCAGCAGAAATGAGGGAGAGGCCAGGAAGTTTCCACAGGGAACGTGACCTCACCAATACCTTGATTTTGGACTTCTAGCTTCAGTAACTGCAAGAGAGCAATTTTCTGTCTCAAACCACCCAGTTAGTGGTACTTTGTTACAAAAGCCCTAAGACCCTAATACAGGGAAGATTCCTACGTGATTTAAGCCCTGGTTTCCTTAAATGCAGAATGGGAGAATATGCTTACCAGCCTCATTTGATTATTGAGACAATAAATATTATAGGTTTAACACTGAGTTTAGAAGAAAACAGGCCCAAAATATAAGAAATATGTTCTAACTCAATGCTGTTAACTTTAATAAGAACTCACCATTTAATACTCTTCCTATTCTAGGAGGCCCTCAAAAGCCCTGCTCGCTAGTCAGAATGGGGATATTTGTGTCTATTTTACATATGAGTTATCTGAGACTTAAAGAAGACCAAACAACTTATCCAAGTTTAGACACTGACTTTGTGATAGAGACTAAGCTTTCTGAATATTAAGAATTTCTTCACCTATAGAAAATATCTCTCAGACTGATGGGGGTCTCTACCCTGCAGGGTTGTGAGTCTAATATCACTTAATACCATCCATGTATGTCACTTTTCTAGGTGAATTATAGCTATTAATGCATGGGGCATGATAGCACCCACCAAGGCAGTCATATGCCCATTTCTCAGGAGAGGAAACAGGGGCTCAGAGTAAAGAATTGTTTACTCAAAGTCATACAACTTGAAACAGGAAGCAAGAGGTAGAAGCAAGACTCAAAAACCAAGATTCCTTCTCTGTTTTATTTCATTTCTTCCCAGCAGCCCTCAACATACAAAGTGTCCACTAAGACTGCATGTATGCTTTTGACTATACAGAAGTTAGCATCATTTATCACAAGCAGTTTGGGTAATACAATTTGGAACATTCTTCCAATACCAGTTTAGATGTGTCAAGGTAAACTTTAGTTCTTCTAAAGTCCTGCTTTTTACCTGCCCAGCACCACGAAGAGACAGGAAACTTGTAGTGATGTTTAGCAGCACAAAATAACATGAATGTAAATGGTGCTGTCTTCTTTAAGAGATAATTTCTAGGCACTTTCCTTTATTTAGCTCCAGTCTTCAAGGTTGGATCCTTGTGGGACACCAGTTCCACCCAGCAGCTTTAATCAAGAAAATAAATAAGTCATGCTCATGGAGTCTTGTGAAATATCCAGGAAAAAAAAAGAAAAGAAAACGTGGTTTAACATCAGGGGAGAGGTAAGAGAAGACAGAGCAAAAACGTTCTGACTCTCAAACCAGACGTTCAAGTTGAAAAGTGGATATGATTTCCTTCCCAAAGGCATTGGGGAATTGCCACCACCTGCTAATGTCCTGCTGACCGTTTCCTCAGTGAACGACTGAAGACCCAATGGTCCTGTGAAGACTGGGTAATGCAAGTAGCATACGCTATTAAGTGTCATTTGTTAGAAGATATCTTATCAGAACCTGACTCCTCTTATCAAATTTAACCAGAAAAGGAGATTAGGATAGCAGAAATAAAGTAGAGAAGGAATTTACACCAGGAGCCCACATTCAGCAGCTATTAATTCAGCACCTACCTTTGCAAGTTACTATACTGGGCACCTCAGATTAACACTGGACAAAGCAAAGTGTCTTCCCTCATGGAACTTTCATGCCAGGATCATGTATTATGTGTCAAGGGCATTCTGAGTGTTACATCACTTAATCTGCCCCCGACTCCATGGTGGTAAATGTAGCCAAGATATTCCTTTTGTTCATTTTTTGAATGATTGGCACTTATTTCCCTATCTTGCAGCAAACATCCTTTAGGGAAGTTACTTCTGTTGTGTGTACTCTTTTTAAGTCTATAAATCAAAGTGTTGGGTTGGGCCAAATGGACTCTCTTTCCAGGAACCTGAAACTTAAGGAGAGGAGTTCAAAGGTGGAAGGAAAAACAGTGAGCAGCGTCCATAAGAGGCACAGAGTCGGAGAAGATTATAAGCATTCCTGTCTTGAACCACCTTCACCCCCGCAACGCAGCCATGCTTCTGGCCCGTCAATAATCCCGGCTTTACTGCCTTTCCGTTTGAGTGTTCTGTGAATTTCCTCAACATTAGGAGAATTCCTTCTCCTAATGAATTCCCTTTTTGTTAAGTCTACTAATCACTGTCATTTGCTAGCAATTAATGTACTCCATCACAATAGGTATCATTAGCTTAATGTTGTAGATGAGGAAATTAAGGCTCAGAAAGGTGAAAAACTTGTTCAAGTTCACATAACTACTATGCAATGATGATAAGTATGTCTGATCCCAAGGTCAAGCTTTTCTACCATACCATGTTATGTGTGTCGTGATGAGGGCAATTTAATGAACGGCATCCTTTCCATAGCTGCTAACCAAGAAAATTAGTTAAGTGATAGAAATGCCATCAAAATCTACCAGAGAGACCTTATCTCTTCATCACAGAAAAATACCAAGACCAGCAATTGCAAAGGACAATTGTCTGGGGGCCCCAAGTTTTACCTGTTGTCTGAAATAAACAACAGAGAGAAATGTGACGGACACTCTTTCAATGGATTCATTAACATGCTTTTCTCTAATCCTTTGTTTGCAATTCCTTCAATACCTAAGGTGACTATGTTCCCTGAATCCTCTGGCAAAGGAAAACAATCATGCCGTGGCTCACAATGTCAAATAACTATACCCCATAGTAAAACACCTTAAGGAGAAAAACACCTGTCCATAATGAGCAATAATATGTGTATTTTGTGAACCGTGCATCCCCCATATTTCACCTATCCCCATGATAGTTCTTTTATTACTTTGCATTGGTCACAGTGCTTTTAGTCTATAGTGCAGGATGGTAGAAGAAATGTCCTTTGAAATTGCATTGTCCTATTATGCCAAATCTACTGCTCACTGGAATGTAAGTTTCTACTCAGTGAGGACTCATTCAAGAAGTCTTGGAAACAAAGTTGCTTGTGTCCCTCCTGAACTAGTGTTTTTATTGCTATGATTCATGTAACTGATAATACTTCTGTCTTTCCCTTGATCGTTAATAACTTGGAGGCAAGAGTGTGCAAGGAATTCACAGCTGGCTTCAAACTGTGTGCCCATCCTTCAGCCACTCACCCCTCTTATTATCTTTTCTACTATTGACTCAGGTGCTCTCACTTTTCCTGTATGTGTCTGTGTACTGTATTTTTTACTTTCTTAAAATAAAAAATAATGCAAAAATACATGATCAAATGCATTGTTTATTATTTATGTTGACTTAATTCATGGACAGTTTGTTGAGTTTCTATTTCACCCTAGATCTTGCCATGTGCCAGTCTGTGTCATACTATATACAATGTAAGTGTTGAAAAAAAATTCCCCAATCAAAATATGAAATGTGTGGAATATTATGATCCAATCCTTTGGAAAATCAGAGTAACTTGAGAATTTCACTGAAGCATAGTATTTAGGTAATTGTGGAAGTTCCTAATATCCCACTGCCAAAGATCAGTTTCATGGTTACAGGTGCAGTCTAAATAAATAGTAGAAACCGTTTTTATTTTCCTCTCTTATTTTCTGACAGCATTACTGAAGTTAGTCATAAAGACTGAGCTCATTTTTAACTATATATTTATGTTCAATTACCTTTTGAATTTCAAGAGCCCTGGAAAAGATTTTTCTCCATGAATTTACACACTTACACACATGGATATCATTACTTTTCTCCCAAATGGCAGTGTTGTATACAGCTGGTTCTCTAACTCTCTGTGAGCTTTTTTGACTCTGCTCTAAGCTAATCATAGAGTCTTCTAGCCCTTATAATGTCCCTCTCTTTCCTATAATATTGCTGAACAACCCACATCATCGCTCCTTTTATTTCTCCTTATTCCTCTCTGTGTCGCCGTTCCTAATGCTGGCAAGTTCAATGTTGTTTTGTTCTGTTGCACTGAACACTCAAATTAATTAGAACATTCAATAAACCAGAACACTTCTCCACTCCCCTACCCTAACAATAACCTTATCATAATCCAGGTAACCAAATTTTACTGCTCTAGAAGGAAATGTTTTACAAATGGGGTGTGGAGTCCAAGGATTTTTGTTTGTTTTATTTTTGGAAAAGATTTGCCCTGAGGTTACCTGGTGCAGAGTGCTCTCAAAGGGAGCTCAGATCTTCCCATGGAAAATCCATTTGCATTTTTCCTTCCTAAAATAAGCTAATGTGTGTTGGTTCCAATAAAGTAAAAGAGATTAACGTTGTTTAAAGATTCAGGAAAGCAAAGTAGTTATTCCATGACTCACATTTGCATTTTCGAAATCACACAGAAAGTTGTTTGCTTACCTTTTTCAATACACTCAAGCCAAAGACTACTGGGAATATACCTTAAGTTTAACAATTGGATTTATTACAACTTGTTGTAGTAAGGGAAAACACACACCATGAAAAACTGTAGGCCATCTCAAGGCTGGAAGGTTAGAAAACACAGGTTTAAGCTTGTGTTAGGTGGTTTTAGGGAGAGTATAAGGAGGTGGGGGCTTGCTTTGGATTGTATGCATTGAGAAATAGGGGTAATTCTATGCTTGGGTATCTTAATAAATCTTGTCTAGAAGGAGGAAGGACTAGGGTGAGACTTACACTTTTTAAGTGAATAAAGAAGCAGCAGTCATTTATATCGGCCAGGATGAGAAAATGTTTGGTTGCTTTTGTGGTCTGGACACTGTTCGTGTTTTGTCTTGGTTCACACACAATTACAGAGTAGTCTTGTTTTTGTCTTGAATCACAAAGATCAGAGTGGCCTTGTCTGATGTTGATGTTCTGAGAAATTATTGATGTTCAACAGAAGAATACAAAGCCTAACCAGCTGGGAGTGCTAGGCCAGCTTGTAGCAGCAATAAATCCCAGCTGATAGCACCAGGCCAGGCTCTGGGTGGTGGGGGCTGCTTATCTCTGTCCCACCCCTACCCTCGTGACAAAGGGCAGATGAACTGGACTGTAGGACATCAATCCATGCTACCCACACCTTCACCATGGTGGAAATTGTGCTGAGCAGGCGATTGTTGAGGGAATACAGTCTGTCGTCGCTGGCCTGAGGTTAGTCTCTCCTGCTCCTTTTGTTGCAGGATGACCGGTCGGATCCTCTGATGTGTCAGTGGCGACACAGGATACAGCAGCGTAACTGCAACACAAGTCCATTGTCAGCAACAAGCCTCGAAGCCAGGGAATGAATCCAGCTGGGTCTCTTTTAGTGAACCAAGTGGCTTTTTCTTTGGTTTAGTCATAAGCTAATTTATTTGCCTAGCAGGAAGAGCTGGTTGTAGCATAAATATTCTCTTGGTTAGTTAAGAGGAGGTCAAGGAATATGAGATTGTTCATTAACAATTCTTTTTTTTTTTAAACAATTCTTAATAATGACTTTAGACTTGCGTGTTAGGCTTTCAGAGGAGCAGTTGTATGCAAGTAAAAGTTGACATCAAAGCACAGTGTTAAAGATCATGTTAATAGTAACTTTATACCTGTTTAATTTAATCCTCAAAAAAACTCTCTGAAGTATTATACATCTTCATTGAACCCCAGGTTCGTCTGAACCTGTAGCAGCTGTTCTCTCTTGTCCCCAGGCTTCCAGAATCGACTCCAGTAATCCTTTCCTTGGGTGACATGCCTAGGAACCTGTCTTGTATACACCAGTCTTCCACTACCACTCTCTGTCCCTGCTTGCTGAAGTGCCACCACTCGGAGGGTTCATGGGAAAAAGAGATATCAGAAGCACCAAGGAACTGGGCAGTTTAGTGGAAGGGTGGATGAGAGGCTGAGAGTTCCCCCACAATCACCCTCATTCCATAGCCATCATCTTGCCTCCCAAGAACTGATACAATAATACCCATTTAGAGTGGTTGCCTGCATTAAAAGTCAAGACTTAAAACAGTAATTCAGAAGGCAGTCATTCTTCTTCAATAAGTATGGCTATGGAGCTTTGGAATAGTTATGTATTTTGTCCACTTTTTAAAATGCTATTTTTAAAGCATTGTTTTGCAAAATATCCCACTGAAATGTAATAAGCTGTCAAACTCCCAGCACTGCACCATATCATTTAACTTAGCGAAGTGTGCTCACGGATACCCCCAGCTAATTAGAAAGATGACTCTAAGACCATATCCCAATGACTCAGAAAATCCGCCTTGACTATTTTTTCTAAGTTAATTATTGGTTTGGGAATACACATCCTATTTTGAGGGCTAAATTTCCCTTTCCTGGAATAAAAACCACAGAAACCTATATTAGTGTTAGATTTTTGTATCCATGGTCCTGATTAAACTTCTCCAATATTGTTTCCTCACCCATGTAAATCACATTTAAAATACTACATTCCATAAAGATTTTTGGTTTTTACCCTGATTATAGGTAAGATACTAAAAATGTGTGTGTGAAAAAATATCTAGGAATTTGAATCATATTATGAATATTTCATTGCATACAAAGTTGTTCCATTATAGAGTTTCCTAAAGCCAAGTGTTGTTATGAAACTTTTTAGTTTTTCTGCACCAAAAGTTCATTTGCTCCTATCTCAAATTTTCCCAAAGCAGACAGGCCTGAGCTGTTAAACACATTGCGATTCTGGAGGGAGAAATGCGTATTCTCACAACACTGCTTACATAAATATCAAGTATGGCACCGTGTCATCCAGAGAAAATCCTGTGCAGTGTGGTCAGGCAAATGCATCAAAACTCAACAGTTATTTTTATTCTTTGGAACTTCTGAAGAAATGGATGACATTAAATGTAATTAACAGAAACCAGTGGCCTCTTTAGCTGAACATAATGTTCTCACCAAATCGAACATAAATTTAATCTTTGTTCAAAATACTGTAGGCTCTATGAAGTGATATGTTTATTCTGACTTTATTTTTTTAAAATAATGCTCATTTCTAGGAAAGTGAGATCCAGAAATCATATCTGAACCATTCCAGATTAACTATGGCAAAGAGTGTGCTTTGTTTTATACGTAATTTTATGTTTGAGATGCATTTAGAAGAGGCAGGACAGAGAAGGAGGAGAAGGAAGAGAGAGAAGGATAAATATTTTTAAAAAGGAGAAGAAAGACAGGAGAAGAAAAGGAAAGTTTACACTGATCTAATAGAAAATGGAGTGAAAGACCAAAGAGGGGTGAAAATTTGTTCTACATCCAGCAGTTCATGTGATTTCTAAATTTGGCAAACCTGAAATCATGTCTTCTCTCTACAGTGAAATCTCTTCACACTCTGCGGCTCCTAACAGAAAACCTTCTGGAAGGTAGGACTATTCATATTTCACTCTCAGATGTTCCCGAATACATTCTGCAAATTTAATTAGACCTTCCTACTCATGAAAATAGGTATGAAGGACTTTTTAAATGCCATTTGAGAGAAAAACATGCCTAGGAGATCACCTTAGTAGTTTGTCTGATGTCACAGTTTCAAGCCTGCTTCAGACCCCATTCTTGCCACTCAGCATCCCTGATAACCTCAGTCTGAAATAACCCCTATTTCTCTGTTCCCATAAGCAACCTGCTCATGTTTATTTCAGTAAAGCCCTTGTCTATTTCTACAGAATGCCATTCTTATTTACTCCTGGGTTTCTTACGGACCCATGCCCTGCAGACTTCCTCCTACTAGCCGTGTGGTCTCAAGCAAAGCACTCACCTGAGAGGTCATCGGTCATCTCCATTGTAAAATGGAAACACTAATACTTACCTTGCATTGGAATTGTAGTAGTAAAGTTGTTAAGACATGTGATGCCCTTCGAAGAGTGTCTAGCACATAATAAGAGTGAAATGAGTGTTAGCTACCATCATTACCACTACCATCATCATTATAACAATAATTAATATCTCTGCAGTGGAATGTATGTCATACTATGTTTAAAACATTTTGACTAATTTTAATCAGAACTATAGTCCCCAAAATGGCAAATACAACACATTATTGCTGGTACCCATCCCCTGTCACAGTTCCTTGAGACTTAGAAGTGCTTGTTGAATCCATGTTAAACATTTGAAAGTGAATTTGTGTATTGCTGACAACACTAACTCTACAGAATTGGGCAAAAGTAGGTTTACAGTTGTAAGTATGCAAAACAAGACTTTATTCTTGTATTATTGTCTATTAGTTATTATATTTTCCATACAAACAACTATAAGCCTACTTTTGCCCCACCCTGTATATATTAAATTTCTCTGGCATGAATTTTATATTGGCTCCTGGAGGACAGGAACTTCATTCATTTCTGCTCCCATACCACAGAGTCTAGCATACAGTAAGCAATACACAGTGTTGAGTTAAATAAATTAGTGAACACTGGAACATACGCATCATACATGGAAGAACTCTGTTTTGTTTACCATTGTATCCTTATAACTTCACACAGATCTGGGACAGGGTAGGCACTCAGCACATCTGGATGAAGAGTCTATTTACTAATACTCAATGGCATTAAAGATTGCTTTGAGTAAGCTATGTGAATAGGCTAAACCCCTGAAACAGAAAAATAACATTCAAAATGCATATCACCCAAGATCAAGTGAGGTTGAATACATATAGGGAGTATGAAACTATGCTTTGACTCAAGTGACTAACATGATCATGGAACAGAGTAAGGACTGGCCTCAAGTAACATTCTCTCCTACCTCGTCCAGGGTAACCTACTCCACTTGCAGGAAACTGCTAGGAAGTTGCCTAGAGTAAGTCCACTAGCTTTCTGCTTTTGCAAAGACCAAACACTAATCTATATGTCTAGAATGATGGTTCATGTAGCCAAGGTCTTGGAAGAGACACAGTAGTTTAAAAAAGATTAATATTCTCACCCTGCTTTCTCTTCTCCAAAATGAGTACTGGGTTGAGCAGTAACAAATATCAGCCTCTTACTTCCCTTCTGAGATTTCCAAATCGACAAGCTCACGGTTCTCTCAAGCAGAAAATAACTTATTTTCTCTGTACTTATATCTTTCTCTTTCATTTTGGTTTGCAACTTCTTGAGTAATGTGCTGTATAACTGACCACAAAAGAAAAGGAGGAAGGGAATGGTGTGCATCCAGAAGCTTTGGTGCTACACTGGACTAGTGATTGCAAGGGAGCAGGTTCTGGCCGACACAGTAAGTCCCATGGCTTTTGTAGAGGAGTAAGTTACTTGCCAAGTGGTTTGCAGTTGTTGTGGAGGGAGAAAATAGAGTTTGTAAACAAAATATTTTTAGAGGAATCATGAGGACAAAGATGTTTTGGCTTTACCTTACTTCTCCCTCTATTTATAATAGTGGTAAAGCAAGCAATCAACTTTCTGAGTAAGCCAAATATGCTGAGCATTGTGCCAAGTACGTATCACTGTCACAGGGAGAGAATGAGTTTAACACATGAACGTGAACATGATCATGGTCAGCACTCTAATATACGATAGAAACACACACACACAGGTATATGCTCACACACAACGTTCTTGTGGGTTAAAAACACAAAGAAAAAATTAGAAGTTATACCCACATTTTCATAAATTGTATAATTGTTCCTATTTATTTATTCTCACTCTCCCCATGATAAGATGACATGTCCCTGTCCCATGGGCATCTGGCTTGACCATGTGACTTGGTATGACAAATAAAATTGGAACAGGAAAGCAATAAATGTCACTATTGCATGTTCTACCTTTGCTCTTTTTCTAGGGCCATGAGCTGAGATAGGGATTCCTCCTTTGGCCTGGATCCTAGTGTGAAGAGGTGCTGAGCAAAGTCACTGCTCACATGTAATATTAACGAGAAATAAAATCTCTTTCCGGAAGGCACTGAGATTTGGGAGCACTTTGTTACTGCAACAAAACCTAATGTAAACTGACTATATACCTATCTTGATAGATTGAAATAGCTCATACTCTATGCATTTTTTTCCAGTTCCTTCCCTACTTCACATATTTCTAAATTTCTCCTCTGTTTATTATGTAAAGTCAAAACTCAAGATCCCATAGGACGTGGACTCTGACCCTTCTTTAGCCTCACCTCCTGCCTTTCGTTCCACTCACCACAGCCAAACAAAGATAGCTACACTCCTTCCAATTTCCCCAAGGTATTTAGCCCTGTATTGGCTCCTAATGTTTCCTCTTCTTGGGATTCTATCTATCCCCAGCCTCTACTTCCATAATATCTGCAATGTCATTTCCACTTATTTGCAAAACTTAACTCCTTTTATTCTTTCTCCCCTAAGCTTTCTCTGGCCCCCCAAATAAATACTCTGTTCCAATTATTTGTCATCAATATAGGATATTAAACCTCATTACAATTGCTTTTTGACATATTTCACAGCAGGAGTTCCTTGAGAGCAAACTACTATGCTTTCGACATCTTTAGATCTCTAGCACCCAGTCTTTCATATAGTAGATGTCAGATAGATATTGTAGAATTCATGAGACAATAATTGAATGAGTTAATGGTCTTCCTCTTGTTCCTCCTTTCTTGCCAACATGTGATTTTTAAAAAATTCTTTGCTAAGTGACTAAGAGGAAAGGAAAAAGGAATAGATTGGAATGTGCTGATTTTTCTCTGAAATAAAAATGCTATTATGTCCTTACTAGTGTGTCCTCTCATAATAAAAGTAGTGCTTCTACCCATGGGAGAAAGTTAAGGTCTATAGTAGATGGCGTCATCTCAATTGGAGACTATTCCTCCAATCTCCAATCTGACATTAGTATCTACATTAAATACCAGTGGTATTTATTTGAGTACCTGGTGCACATTGTGTCAGCCTTAAGAGGTTTCTACCATATTTATTTTTGCAGAATCTTCAGTATGACATTTACCCTAACCCCGTCAGTGTGTTCTTCACTTCATCCAGAAGGTAACACTAGAGAGCCCCGGAATCACGTTAGAAGGTTCCAGCTGACACTTCTTCCCATATTAATGCAGAAAATTAGTTTTCTCATACTTCTCCTCTACCAGATGAGGACTATTTTATTTCTGGCCAAATCATACTGCTTTTGTCCTTTTGTGTTAGAAACACTCAATAGGGCACAAAAGCAGAAAACATGAGATCAAGGTCCAGCTCAATTATAAACTGGTGGTATGTCTCAGGTGGTATCACTTACCCTGTTTTAGTTTTAGTTTTCTCATGTCTGAAATGTGTGTGGGAGAGAGGAGTAATGACATTTCTTTAACATGATACCTGACAAAAACAAATTCAGGGTAAATGAATTTACTTATCAATTTAGAAACAAAAGAGAGGGTAGATATTTAGATCTGGAAAAAACTATAAAAACTACCAGGAAAACGTTTGAATCTTCCTTTCTATCCGAAACTGAAATCTATAGAACAGGCTGTAAAATCAGACTGACCTGGGTTGGAATTTTCTTGACTGTGAGATTATAGACAAGTCACCTCACCCATCTGGGCATCAATTCTCTCATATACAAATTTTTATTCTTTAAAAAAGTCTCCACATCTCGTTTCTTCTGGTTACTCATCCAAAAAATTTGAAGTCATCTTTGATTTTCTTTCTCTTTTACTTCACATCTTACAGCTAGAAATTCGTCACTTGTCTTGAATTCAACAATTTCTCACAACCTTCACTAGACCACTTAATTCTCACAACAGCCTTATGAATGAATGGTGATGATGCTGACGATACTGATGAGAAAGTTAACTCTCAGTACTTACTATGTGTCAGGCAGTGTCCTAAGAAATTGAGCTATCTCATTTAATCCTTATAACAACAGTATGGAATAGATACTAAGATATGGTATTTTAACCCACAGAGTTTGGTTCTAGTAGTCTACCTGGATGCTGTACTACTTTCCAAAGAAAAACAAGCACTTGGAACCCTTAAAAGGGTACACTGTAATTCAAAACAAGGCTGTACTCTTTAAAAAGGTACAGCCTTTAAAATCTGAAAATATAGTCTTAAATTCCAGTTTCATTATGTTTTATGTTATCCTGTGCACCTTGTGAATCTTTCTGAGATTTAATTTCTTCATTCAGACTCAGAATTTTGATTTTTATCTCAGATACTTGTAGGTGCCATGCCAGCATGCATTTCTCCTTATCCATTCCTATCTGTACCTCTTATTTCTTAGCTATGTGTATTGGAAAGACATGAACTGAACTCAGATCCAGGCATGGGTCTCCATCAATAGGAGCACAGCATCCACTAGGAGATGTGAACTTCGGTAGAGAATCACAACAATTAGCCTGAGTCTAGCTGGTAGCAAATCACAGCAATGATCAACCCAAGTCTAGCAGGTAGCAAGCTGAGGGGAAAATTCAGTAACTTCACTTTTTTCTGCCTACCAGTTCCTGCTAAACCCAAGTGAAAACCAATGGGCAAAAGAGACTGTGGCTGCAGTGCATGAAGATCAGTCAGTCTCTTGACACAGGGCAGTACAGAACAAACTCATAGACACAAATAACAGAATGCTGGTTACCAGAAAGAAGAGAAGGGGGATGGGAGAGGACCAAGAGGGTAAACAAGATAAAATATACAGTGACAGGAAAGCACATAACAGAGTATACAGACGTATTATAAAGCTGTACACCTGAAATTCATATAATGCTATTAACCAATGTTATCACAATAAATTTAATTTAAAAAAGAACAGAGAGTGGATCTGGAAGGACCTGTGAAAAAGATCTAGCACACTTCATCATTATAAAGTCTGAATGCCTGGAATGCCAAACTTCCATCACAAAGGAGAAAGACCAGGAGAACACTCAAGGGACCCCTCCAAAATGAAAGTGTGCACCTTAGGACATTATAATGAAATGCATTTTCTTTCAACTTAATAAAATGGGGGATACACAGTAGAAGTAAATGCTGATTTGTGTTATAATGACAAAAAGTTCTTTGAATGTTATTAAATTTTTACTTCTTAGCTTTGGCATTTTTACCCTCAACAGTCTTCCCGGCTCCTCATTTTGACAGCTCACCTCAGTCAGTCCTCATTCTTGTTTATTGAAAGGCTTTTCTGTCTTAACCAAATCATGTCTGGCCTGGCAGCTGTTCACATAAAACTGGGGACCATGCAAAGGCTGAACTGATAATAACTCCTCCTTCAAAAAAGTACCTGGAGTTTCCATAATAGGTTTTCTTGATAAAAACGAGTCTCTTCAATTTTTCCCCTCACTTTGACCATGTACCACTGCCTGCATTTTCAATCAAACCACCATATATATAGTACTTGCTTTCCAAACTCCCCTTTAAAGTAATTTCTGTCTCATACTGTGATCATGCTTACTCTAGTTTATCTTATCAATAATTCAAGTGCTTTCAGCTTTTCATCCAGCCAGCCCTATGTGTTACCTTGATTTGGCGAGGAAGGGGGAGTTTTACATTTGCCTTTGCTTGAGTTTCTTGAAACAGAAATGACATTTGTTTCTTTATATAAATCTCTGGCACTATACCAGAAACAAAAATGGCCTCAAATTTATTCTGGAAGACCTCTGTTCTGTCTATCCTGTATACCCCACAGATTCAAGACCTTCTGTGCTGGACAGAAAGGACTCTTGGGGAAAGTGATTTCTTCCACAGAACCGTCTTTAAATTTAGAAGCTGAAATGTGGAGATCTATCTGTGACTTCTCTAAGAAGTGTATAAAATTGCAGTCACCACATGGGGCAAGAACTTAGTGCTTCCTAAAGAAATGGAAAAGATGGAAATAAAGTTGCCATTTGAGAGTTAAACTACACACATAATCAGTGCGAAATGCATCAAAGCAAAAGTATGCAGTTATCTTCGAGACGCAAAACTGGCGACCAAGAGTAAAAGCACAACGTCAACAACAATAGTATCAGCAACAAATTAGAAGATTTTGAAATCAACCACCATATGTGTCAGACACTATGAAAGCACTTGTCATGATTATTTTGTTTAATTCTAATAAAACCTTCTAAGGAAATGTTATCACGACTCTCTTTCACTGATGAGAAAACAGAGGCTTAGAGTCATTTAATGAGTTACTTGCCCAAGGTTCACACAGGTAGTGAATGGGAGCTGGAACTTGAACCTTTAGAACCACAATAAGCCATGTATTCAATCCAGGAGGAAGCCCAGTTGATGGAAACTCAGGCAGGCATATAGGCTGGTAGATTTGTGCAAGGTAGCGCAACTCTGAAAAATATCTCCATTCTCCCTGGAAGGCACCTTCCTATTGTGGAAAGAGACACAGCAGCCTGCACTAGGTTGGAGTCATTAAACTTTGTCAGCACAGAGCATACTGCCCCTTCTCCAATTCCAGGGTTACCAGCGAGCCTTAATAATTTGTTGTCTCCTTGAGCTTTCCTACAGGGAAATGATTTATTGAATCTATTGGCATTTTAATTATTTGCTGCAGACTCTTATGCATTATTAGAGTGTTGGTTTATATACCTTCAGAAGTGGGACACTAACAAGCTTGAATTTAAGGGGCTGTGAAATAAGCATCTACTCTTTTTATTATTTTGGATCGGGAACCAACTTATACCACCTCTTTACTGAGGAAATGTTTCTTTCCTCTTATTCTAAGCTTGTGTTTTGAATAGACTTTTCCAAATTTTTTCAGAACCTATCTTCCTAGCCATAGTCAGGCTCTGGCCCCAAATGGAACTATTATAGTACCCGATCCACCCAAACTGTGAGTCCAGAGATGTGCACCTACTGCAAACGGAGACAATCAGAACTTCTCCCTAGGACTGTTCACCTGGGGATTGAGGGGCAGGGGCATGTCATGGTCTTTACTTAAACGTCGCTCTATAACATTGGAGCTGTAGACAGTCACAGCCTCCATCCTGTGGGGAAGATCAGTCTAAAGTAATAAACAAAACTACACATGGGAAAGAGCAGAAATGAAAGAATGAGATCAACTTACCATGGATGGCAGTTGTTTCTTGACCCAGTGGCACCATACTCTACCCTCAGTTAAGCATCTAATTATCTTCCTTTTAGGCCTAAGCTAGTTCACATTTAGCTTCAACCAAGAGTACTGACTCATATATCTACTAATCCAAAGATCAAATGCAGACCAGTATAGGCAGGTCCACCACACAGTGGGATTCTGCATGAGGGTCCCGGCCATGGTGAGCAAAGGCCTATTCCAGTGGTATAACTTGGCATGAGGCAGCACCCACCTAGAAGTACTAACTTAAAAAAAAAATTCACTAGACACAGGGCTAATGTTGGGCATAAGTGAAGTCATTAAAGTAGATGCCAACTTGTAAGTCCTCTTGTCAGCCAAGCAAACTGAGAAGACCCAAATCAGATTTCTTCTAACTTAAAGGTCTATTCCCATGAATGTGCAAATGAGAGATGTCAACATTTGAGAATGATGTATCAGGAGCCCCTGACACACACACTCAAACACACCAGCCTACTCCAATCTAAATAACTCCAAGACACTAGCTCTTGTTGATATGTGAGACAAATCAGCCAGTTTTCTTAACCAACAATCACAGGAAGAAAGTAAGTATATTGTAACACAATGCAATGTCTTACTGGTATAGAATGTTTGACATATATTCCAGACTCAGCTGACAATTTCTGGGTTAGATATGAGCTTCTTATAAGTTTCAGGAGACAATGTATGCATGGCAAAACCTACGTCAAACTCCCAACGCAAGCCACATGATCCATGCAAAAATGCTCAGTCACTTGGATGTGATATTAAATGTTTCCAAGTCTACAAACTATACTTATCCTATTTCCTGGGTATCTTAAGAGTTCTGTTGTTGTCATTGTGGTGAGTAAGCCACCCATGTCATAACAGCCTATAACCACCAGCCACCAGCCTCAAACCCATCACTACTATCTTTCATCTTCCTCTAGACTATCATTAGGGAGCATAAAAAGATAAACACTGGGCTGCTGAATTTTCCATTTACCCAGTGAGTCACTTTACCTCGGAGCCATATAGAGAATTGTAGAAAGAATGATGTTTTCAACATTGACTGCATTAACAAGTAACCAAATGGGGAAATGGGTCACAAGTCTTATTATGCAGGTTTCTGAATGCCAGTCAAATCTCTTGCCGAACACAGTCACTGGAGCTTCTGAAAATGTAGCTGATGATATCCATTGACATTTCCATCCACAGGGATTATTCACTGATGATTTATTCTTTTATTTAAGATACAATGTGATGATCTAGAGAATATAATATATACTCTACTGGACACTTTGTATTCCTGAATACTACTGCAAGGTAGCACCATAACTGCAATTTATTGTGTAAACTGAGGCACTGAAAGATCAAGTGAACTTCCCAGTGGAAGACAAACAATGAATTGGGAAGCTAGTACCTTCAGTCTGTTTAGCTCCATAACCTGTGCTCATGACAATAAACCACCCTAGCGCAGTAAGCGATGAAGACTGATTTCAAATTCATGTATCAAGGGGGAGTATATTTAGTAGTAGCTAAACACATAGATGCTGGAGCCAGATGGTTCAAATCCCACCCTGCCCAGTGAATGATCATGTTACTTTGGTGTTATTTTCCTGCTGCAGCTGTAACAAATCACCATCACAAATATAGTGACTTAAAACAACAGGATTTTTTTTTCTTTTACAGTTTTGGAGACCAGCAGTTGGAAATGAATCCTACAAAGCTAAAATCAAAGCGATGGCTTGGCTGGTCCCCTCTAGAGGCTCCAGAGGAGGCTATGTTCCTTGCCACTTCCAGCTTATTGTGGCTACTCTTGGCATTCCTTGTCTTGTAGCTGCATCCCTCCAATTTCTGTCTCCATCACCACAGAAGAAGGTGGCCTTCTTCCACCTGTGTGTGTCTGTGTCCCAGTGTCCAAATTCCCCTCTTACAAGAGCATCGGTTTGCTGTGTTTAGGATGCTCCTTAATCCAGCATGACCTCATTTTAATGAATCACATCTGTAATAATCTTATTTTCAAATAAGGTCATATTCTGAGGTTCTGGGTGGGCATGAATTGTTGAAGGACACTCAATCAGTATACTACTTAAGGAATATTTAATTGTCTGAATAAATGAATTAGTTCTGATCATAAACTGACCAAGTGCATCTATTGCTGTAGGCAGTAAAGGAAAAAGGAAGGCAGGTTACTAGTGGCTGAGATTTGACTGTCTGACGCTTGATGGGAGAAATCTCTTTACATTTGACCTTGGTTTACGACCATCAGTAATGAACTCAAAAACTGCCTGGACTGAAGTGAAGGGTCATGTCTCCCTTCTCTTTCCATACATAAACACAAACAAAAGTTTGAGAGGCTTGGCTGTATTAAAAGGGAAATTGTTGGTTTGTATGTAGGCTCTAAACTAGACTTTCAGGTCGTGAAAATAGCATTAACTGAGGACATATATTTTTAGTTAAGCAAAAAAGTATATGCCAACTCTAATAGCCCACAGAAATTAAATGAGAATACTGCAAAAGCTGCAAAACAACGATTTAGTTCCCTTTGTTGGAAGTAACATTTATTGATCTGAATCTTCCGTCTGCAATTACAAACTCAGAGAACTCCTTTATAACAGAGATTTGGGAATCTAGGCTCTAAAAACACATACCACATGCACACGCCTATGGTGACCAGTAATTAGTCACTGCTTTATCCATCGCAAGAGCCAAAGTGGAACAATACCATATATGAACACAACAACCACCAAAGCAGATTGGCTAAAAATGGACTTAATCAAAGGTTGGGGGTAGAGTGGGGCCAACTGCCCTACTGACTAACCCTAACCCATTACTTCTTTCTCTGTATGTGCATCGGCCTCTGTAGAAGATATAGTTAATATGTCATACCATAGTAAAAATAATTACAATATAGATAATTTCCCACTTGGAAAATAACAACTTAATTTGCTTGTTCTATATTTAAAATGTCACCTCAAGAGGATTTTTAAAAATTTAGTCAAAGAACTATTAATGGGCATTAATATTTATTTATTAACAGTATCGTGGTAGGAGGCTCCCTTCCTATTCTTGTTTTGGCTCATTTTTTTCCACAAAAGTGCATTCCTATATGCAAATCAGTAAGCAACATCACCCATCATCCTCTTTGCCATAGCATCTGGTGTATTCCGGTAGCCAAAAACATCTGCTACAAAGGAAGGAGTTAAATGTTCTTAATGCATGTAATTGCTCAATATAATCCTTAGTTATCAGAAGTCGAAACGAATTGCTTCCTGACATGAATAAATCATTACTTTCATCTGGACCTTAACTTCACAAATTAACACCATTCCATCGTTTAAGGTAGAGAAGGGGACTGGGTTTGACCTATAATACGATTCAGCTGAAGGTTAAAGAGAAAGAATTGTTTCCTCTTGTCTGTGTTACCTCTGGTGCTGAGGTGAAGCTGCTGAAGGCAGCTAGGTCTCTCAGAAACAGCAGGCGGATTGCTCTGAGGTTCGGGAACTACTTCCAAGCACACACACCCCTTCTCTGATTCAATATTACTACAGTAAGTCAGCATCCACTGAGGCTTCGTCAACAGGCATTGCATACCTGACCACATCAGCTTAGTGACCCCCGATCTGTTGCCAAAGAAGTCAGGTCACTGTGGGAGCGGGGGAAGGAAAGATCCCAGACCTTAACTGGGGGGAGAGAGAGAGAGAGAAGGACTGGATCCTCTCAGAGGAATGATACAGACTTACAATGTAATATATCAGTGCAGCTCCTTGATGAGAGAATAATTGGATAGAAAGGCTTTTCTGGTCTTAAGAAGTAAACCACATTTATAATACAATTTTATAAAAAATAAAAATAGTATTTTATGTCTCCTTCAGCTTTGTATTCCTAACACTATGATACTCTCAGAGACAAACAAATTACTAACATCAGGGCAAAACTGCCCATAAGTCATTATCATAAGAAACTATTAGAAGAATCATGTCTGCGCTAAACATGTAAAGAAATTTTTCTTTGTTCTTTCAGTATTGTTAAGGGTATTTGTCTTCAGATCAATTCCTTTTGAAAGATGTTTAGAAAACAAATTGTGCCAATCCATATTAATCTCTCTGCAACTGCTATTTCTGCTAAAATCTTAGGCTCTGATTCTTGCATCTTACTATATATATGTGTCCAGTCTTCACATTACTTTGCTATTATAAAAGAGCTTCTAGTATTCTGAAGACAAACTGCTCACATAGCATCTGCCTTCCCACACAGAGCCCTGCATGGACTAGGGACTTCTGTTTTTATCCACTCCACTGAATCCTTTCTCATTGTCCACCTTCTTATGCCTACAATTGTTTGTGCAAATATGAGCAACGTTAGAAGAGTCGATATTTCTGCACTGTTTGTCCGAAGTCGCATGCCAATAAGAGGCTTGGGCAATTAGACAATAAACAAATAAAACCAGGAAAAACAGATTTATACGAAGCTTATCTTCAAACTATTCCCATACTCAAAATTCCTCAGAGAATGAAGCTGTGCAGGATTCTCCACCTCTAAGTCCTATTTTACAATTCACTCTTTTGAACCTCACTAAAAGAGGGTCAACCAACTTCATGCATTCATTTGTTTTGTTGTTCGATGGGCTATGGTGAGATAATATTTTTTTAATCCCCCAAGCAATATCTTTCTGGTGCTCTAATTGAATGAAAATTCTAATGACAGAGACCCAAACAGATAGTAGAACATCTAGTTTTTCTCAACTCTATGTTTTTCAAGGCTTCAGCCCTAAACTCTGGTACTGGAATCCAAGAAAACCGGATTTACTTCATCTGTATGACCTGGGCAATGGTCGCACCCATTCAAAAAAATTAAAAACAGAAATCAGGCTTTGTAGAAAATGGCTACTCTTCCCATTTTATTGGCTATTGTGTCCTTCAGTTAATACTATTTTCAGTTGTACATTTTAAAGAAAAAAGAAAAGACATTTTACCAATTGCCTGTGTACCAGGTTTGAATAGTTCCCTACCCCCAAATTTATGTTCACCCAGAACCTCAGAATTTGATCTAGTTTGGAAATAGGGTCTCTGCACATACAACTAAGTTACAATGACATTATACAAGACGGCAGTGGGTCCTAATCCAATGACTGGTGTCCTTGCAGAACAGAAAATGGAGACACAGTCTCACACAGAGAAGGCCATGGACAATGGAGGAAGAGACTGGCATGATGCACCTAAAGCCGGAACCAGCAAGGATGGCCTCCAATCAGCAGAGACTAGGAAGAAGCAAAGAAGCATCCCTCCACCCCCAGAACCTTAAGAGGGAGCACAGCCCTGCCAAATCCTTGATTTTGGACTTCTAGCCTCCAGAACTGTGAGAGGACACACTTCTGATTTTTTAAGCCACTCAGTAGGTGGCACTTCGAAACAAAAGCCTTTAGACGCCATTAGAGCCTGGGATTGTATCTCTACTCAGTGTAATCCTCTCTATTCAAGCCATTCTAGGAATCTAAAGGTGGAGCAGATTTCATGGTTTTACCAGTTTGGAAGAAGCTGTCCTCCAAAATTCCAGAGCTTCCCTCCTTGCCATATCTCTTTCCTCTAATTAAAGAACGCTTCAAAGACTGGTAATCTCTGGTCTCCAGAGAGATCAAGTTTGAAGAGAATTCTGAAATAGAATCATTTTAATAGTACTATTGTTTTATTATAAGATTATCCCACAAAGTACTATTCTCTTAATTCACTGCAACCTAATAAAACGGAAATATCTGCTGAGCCCAGTCGCCGTACCCCTCAATGGAAAGTGCCAGGCTCTCCAGCAGCTCAGCTCAAAGCGGTAAAACTGGCAGCTTTTTTCCTTACTGGCACTTCCCGTAGTGGCTGGGGTTCCCATCATCACAGTTCACAGCAGCTCCTCCTCAAGGTAGTGGTTCCAATGACCAGCAGCATCTTATGACAGCAACTTCTGCTCTTAGCCATGGAGGTAACTACCAGGCATAAAACAAGACCAGGTACTGTATAATTATTCATGACCATTGTACCAACTAAATGCTATCAGTCACCCTGGGTAATGCTACCATTCAAGTGTCCCGAAAGCAGACATTTATACAGAGGAAGCTCTAAGCCTTTTGCACTTTCCTGGTCATACAGGTTGCAACTAGAGCCTGGAGGTGTTCATTTCCTAGAAAGCAATTAATAAAATAAACCAAACTACAGTCTGCCTAAGAACTCAAAATCAGATTTCTTTAGCTCATACACACTTTAACTTAAACCCAGGATGTCCATGGTGCTGTTAGTAAGGTGACTTCTTTTCCATCCACAGTAAACACTTTCGCTCTTGAGAAACCAACGTGGGTACCTTACTGTCAGTACAGTTCAGCTCTTCCCAAGCAGAGGTCAAGTGAGGCTCCACAAACCTCACTTGAAAAGTTCAAACTTTAGTTACAAGTAAGATAGAAGCAGTCTCCAAATAACATACAAAGACAAATGTATTGTGCTATTTAGTGCGATTTTTACTATAGAACTGCACACACTGAGCTCTTCTTAGATCCTTCTTGCATGAAAATTGGCTCCTAAAAAAGATGAACTTTAAAACAAGTAAAATTGAAGTCTACATTAGACAAGGGAAGAAATTCTACCCAGTGTTACTAGAAGGAAGAAATAATATTCATTGTGTAGCTACTACATATCAGGCTATGTTGTTTTAATTTAGTCCAAACCACCCTTGCTGTAGATATAACTATTTTCAGATGGGTAAATTGAGTATCAGAGACGTCAGCAAGATAAGAGCTTGGAAAATACCCATGGCTCCAATGTCCATGCTGTTTTATTTATCCAATGCTAATTCTCTCTGTGCAAATTCCCACCTTCATTGTTAGAACCTCAAACTTAAATCTACTTTAAGGAATCAAGGAGGCTGATTTAATCAGCTCAGGATGCTCTATCAAAATACCATAGACCAGGGTACTTAAACAATAGACATTTATTTCTACAGTTCTGGAGGCTGGGAAGCCCAAGGTTAGGGTATCAGCAGATTCTGTTCTTGGTGATGCTGCTCCCTCTGGTCTGTAGAAAGCTGCCTTCTCCTATCCCATAGGAATACTGCAGCACAATTCAGCATGTTCTAAGATTGTTTCTTTTATTTAAAATATTTTATTTAAGCATAGTTGGTGTACAACAGTATATTATTTATACTAATTTCAGGTGTACAATATAGTGGTTCAACATTTTTATACCTTACAACGTGATCACTAATTCTAGTCATAATCTGTCACCATGCCAGTTTATCACAGTATTTCTGACCACATTCCCCTTCACTGTTTTCCCCGTCTCCTCACCACCTCCCACCATTAAGACTGTTTCTTAACATGGAGAAAAATGTTGCTTAAATCAGAGCACCCTCTACCTATGTAATCATTCGGTACATTAATATCATTCACAATATACCATATTATCCTTCTAGTCTTGCTCAAATGTCTTTTAATACTTTTTAATGTTCTGGTTACTACTTATCTTTCTAAAATGCTTCAAAAACAATACGTATTCCCTCTCCTGCCTTGCTTTCTTCTTCCATCCACTGAAATTGCTTTGGTTTGCTGGTTTTTATTTGAAGACTATTTTTCTGAGTCCCTGTGCCAACACCATCCCTTTCCCCAAGGTAAGATTTGTACATTTTCTTTTCTTTCCCCCAAATATGACTTTTTTAGGGTCTTTGATTTGTTGCCTTTGCTTCTGCTCTGACTGAAGCAAGCTTCACTCTTTGGAAGCAATGGTCTTTGATCTCGACTGGATAAGCTCTCTCAAACTATCTAATGAGATGTTGGGGTTTGGTTGGAATAAAAGCTAATGGTTTAAAGGAAATCTGAGAGAATCAGAAAAAAGGTTACCTTGTCCCTAGAGAAGTCATCAATTAATATTTATTTAATAACTGCTGGACCATGAGATAAAACTAGATTAAATAAAAATTTGGTGATCGGTTACCTGGAAAATTAAAAATCTGTTAAATTATACCTTTAGAATCACAGACAATTAGAAGTAGAGAAACTTTAGAGATCATCTGCTCCAACCCTGACATTGTTTAAGCCACTAGAGAGGATAAATGATGGGCCCCGAATGATACAGCTGGTAAATGCCAGAACTGCAGGTGAGCTCAAAGGTCTTCCGATAGCACTGTGGTCTGGGAGAACTTCAAGAGGTTTTTACAAAAAAAGCTGGTAGTCAAGACAAGTCTGTAGGTTACAAAGGTAAGCTCAATGATTTGTGAAATTAAATAGGCCAGGAAAAAAAATTATCATCCCCATTTTATTATATTTTACTGGTTAAAGCATGGGTTCAAATCCTTGCTTCACTTACTAGGTATATGTATAATTTGTGACCTTGGACAGATTACTAAGCCTCAGTCTCAATAACAAAATATTTGATAACAATAGTGTCAAAAATTAAATTAGAGTAATAAGTAATGTAATGTGCATATATTTTTAGGGACTGCTTTTGGGTGCATGTATATAAAATTCAGCTACATAAGTTTAACCAAATAGAAGACATTATTCCACAAATTCAAACTCTAGAGGTAGGCATTACAGGGTTGGTACGGAGACTCCACAATGTCTCAGGATCCTTCTGTCTTTCTGCTTCATAATATTTTGCATGAGCTTTAAAGCTTGCCTCCTCCAGGCAGAAAACAGAAAAAGGAGGTAATCCTGGAGAGGCAGAGCTTTCCCAGAAATCCAAAGCAGATTTTGGAATCTAAATCTGTTGCTGGAACGTGGTTCACATGGCTACTCCTAGTTTCAAGAGAGGCTAAGAAGTGCAGCTTTTAAGCCAGGCATGTAATTGAGTATTTTGTTAACATGGAAGTATAGGTATAGAAATAACAATTGACCATGAGTGCTTCAACAATTCAAGTAGTTAGTACAATGCCTGGCATATAGTAAATGCTTAAGAAATAGAACATATTATTGTTCTTATAATTAATAAACTGAGGTTGCAAGAAAAAATAGGAGTGCTTAACATCCCAGCAAAGTTCTACATATGTTATTTTATTCAATAAGCACTACAAACCTATGAAATCAATTTTGTTTGGCATGCTAATAATATTTTGACACAAAGGCCACTAAAGCCCAGAGTGAACAATCTTGTCCAAGGTCTGACAGTCAGGAAATGACTGAGCTGGGACTCAATGCAAGTCTTTCTGACTCTAGAGGCCCACTCTTCCGACCAATCTGCTGCTCCATGACAACATTTTTGGGAATGTGGGAGTAAGAATGGTGACACCATGGACACTGCACTATTTCCTAATGTGATCTTTTTAGGGCTTGACTCAACTGAATTGGTAATCTAGAGACCATTCTAAGCTGTAAAATGCAAGTAGAAGCTTTTGAAAATGTACTTAGGAGCAATGTGAGATAGAAAGTACAGGCAGTGGATCCAAGGAAACATTCCTAAAAGACATCTGACTCATTTGGAGCCTGCTCCACAGCACATGCAGCCCCCGCACACGCAGTACCTTAGAAATGAACAATGCACTCCTACACCTCATTCCTGAGAGGCTGTTCAGGGCTCTGGCTGCCAATAAGAGATCAATAGAACCACAGGTACTGCACAAATGAATCACATAGTGGTCTTGTTGCTACATCTATACCACAGAGCTCTGAATGATTCTGAGTTTCTGGAAGACCTTTACAAGGTAGGATTTCTCACTTCCTTCCCAGATGGAGCAAATACTTGGCTGTACATCTTTAACCTCCCTGAGACTCCCTCAGAAGGTTTGCAACATGAAACAGGTGGGAACTGTGCTCTAACACTAAATGGTAATTTATTCCTGACTATTACATAAAAGAGGTGTTTTAGATCAAGTTAAATCAGTACCGCACAACCACCATTTGCAAAGTATTTGACACATAATTTGAAGGGCTTAAGAATATGGAAAAGTGTGAGAATATTCCCCAGCAGTCTACAGGGGATAAAAAAAAAAATGTAATGGTTTGAATAGGTTGGGGATAAAAGGATTGAACAAAGAAACCAGAATGAAGATCAAGTGTGAGGAACATCTTTCATAGAGATCTTTGGAACTGGTAGAAAAATTGAAGTGACTAGTTATCTTAGGAGTCCTTTCACTAATATAGGCACAATAAATCCTACTCCCTCTGTGTTCTAGGTGTTGATACTCTTATGTTTGGAATAACAGAAGCCTCCTCAAAATAAGTGAAGTAAGAGGGAAGGTTTGTTATATCTATTATTTATTCACAAACTGCAGATTCAGACCTCCAATGTAGAAACACTATTCTACAGTGTTGAGAAAAAAAGTAGTGAGCCAAATAGATGAGGAATCTGTTGTCATGTGGTATATTTTAGGGGAATCTGACAATAAACAAATAAAATACAAGTCAAACATGTAAATCTCATTAGCACCCATTTAATGGTGCTAAATGTTATGAGGAAAATAGAGCAGAGTGATGAGAGGTTAGGAACATGGCAGCAGAAACTCTGAAGGGAAGACTTCTGCTGCATGATGACATTCAAGCTGAAATCAATGGGACGAGAGAAGTCACCCATGTTAAACCCTGGAAAAGAGTATCCATGAACTCAAAGAGTAGAAAGGACAGAGCCCAGAACCAGGAATTAAAAATTTATCGGGAACTACAAAGCTATTAGGAACCAAAATAATCATTCTCTTAAGGGCCAAACCACCCCTGTCTCTGGTTCTTTCTGTGATCATCTTTAATATTTCTCTTTGTAAACCAGCTTCATCAGTACTGCTTGGCAAAGATTCATCCAGATCATTGATCTGGATCACGGTTTCATAAATCCAAATTTCAAGAAGAATATTTTTGGGCCAGCTTGGGCCAGCTGATTGCCCTTGTTTCAGCTGGGTGGATTCCCAGCCTCTGCTCTTCATGAATCAGGAGGAAAAGAGGACAAAGTTCATTCGCTAAAAAGGGGTATTGAGTTTAATAAAGTGGATTGACTGAGAACATTCTATTCTTTAAACCGTCAATGGTTCCTCTGATTGTTCACTCTTTCACTCATTTACCCAAATTAATATATGATTACAGAGCCAACTATATACCTGTTACTCTATGTCTTGGTCAAGGGAATGGGGTGAGGAGAGGAGTACAGAACTGAGACACAAATATAAAAGCACAGGGTCTATTAGGAAAGCTAAGTCATATATAGGGATACCCAAAATGTACAGATAAATGTGCCATAATGAACACACAAACAGAGCACTGAGATAATTTGGCACAGAGAGAAAGATACGTACCTCTGTCCATAAAGTGTATATTTTATCCCATTTCTCAGAAGGATGATGGAGAAGTTCCAAGCCATTGACAGGATTTTGAATCTACCACTGCCTTTCTGTGACATCCTGAAAAGTTATTTCCATCAGAAAAGTTAGCATGGCAGGTGAGGTAAGCGGTCCTGTCAGGGAAAGTGTAAGGAGGCCAGAAGGAAAAGTGCTGTATCAGTAATAAATGTGTGAATACTCTATGGCTTGTGATTAAACCAGGCTTTTCAAAGAGTCAATTGGGAAGGCTCTTCAGAAGGCCAATTATCTCTGCCAGGGCAATACTGTGCTGGTAAGAATGGAGCTGAGATTATTTTGATTTGTTATACGGGTACAGCATTTTATGTTTTCCCAACCACATTCACATCCATGGTCAAATTTGAGTCCAAAAACTAGCAATTTTGTTAGGAGTTTTGGAATCAAAGCTTTGTTGCTATAGATCATGGAGATAAATTTTTTTGGCTTCATTTCTAGGTGATAAATATCTAAGCTGATGTTTAAAAGTCTAAGACATGAAGGATTGTTGGTCATTCTATATAGACATAATAGAATATGAAATGTAATTTTTATATTCTTTTAACAGTTTACAGAGGCTTCAATAGTTGAAGACAATACAATAAGCAGCAGGCCATATAATCAGGATATTCAATCCTTCATCCATCAAGTACCTTGGGGTTAAAGGGTTAAGACGTGGATGGAGAAAATGGAACAGTTTTCCTACTGTGTTGAATGTGGATGCTCTCAGCCACCAACCATTTGTTTCAGTGTGGGAATGAGAGGAATATTTCTCCATCATCTAAAGTTAAAGGAAACACTTTTCAGAGAACAATTTAATAACTTGACTGTGGCTTGAGTGGCCTATAATAGCAAAAAAGGTGGGGTAGAAGCTCAAAAGAAAGTTATGAGTGACCATGCAGAGGAGACATGCCTTCATAGCTGTGTCTGCCATTGGAGAAGCTCCTATAAGGAGAAATCTTGAAGACCCCAAAAAAGGGCCCAATAAAGAAACCCCCAGCTTTGCACCACTAAACACAGACATCAACAAAACCAGACTACATCTTCTAAAACTCCTTGTCCCAACTCACCAATGCTTGACTCTAGAGGAGTCCCCTAATAGCAGTAAATGAGCAGGATACAAAGATAAAGAAAAGAGGCAGAATCTACCAAATACCCCCTTTCTTTTAGTGAACACACCCAAGCTGGGGGGAGTAAGAAGCTTGAAATAGAGTAAGAGTTTTTGCTAGACTGGGTTGGAGTTGTACTGTCGGAGAATGACCAGAAGAGTCATGAGCTATGCCTGAGATCACATTCAGGGAAGCAGGATGCTGTGCTTTCAAAATGTATCGAAAAATCTTCGATACTCCTTCTTTTAAGCAATAGAGTTTAGTTCCCTTCTAAGGAATAGAATATGATGGAAGTGACAATGTATGACTGAGTCATAAAAGACAACGCTGCTTCCTCCTGGCTTGCTTTCTTGAATCAGTCACTCTAGAGAAAGGCAGTTGTCATGCCATGAGGACACTCAAACTGCTCCATGGGGTCCACGTCATAAAGCACTGAAAGCCTCCACCAAGAGCTATATTAGTAACACGCCCTGAAGGGCGAGGGCCCGCCCCAGTCAAGCCTTCACTTCACTAAAGCCTTGTCTGACGTCTTGAGTGCAGCCTGCTTGAGTCCCTGAGCCAGAATCACATGGCTAATGGCGAAGCCATTCTCAGAGTCCTCTCAGAAACTGTGTGAGATAATAAGTGTGTATCATTTTTAAGCTGCTAAGTTTTGGGGTAATTTGTTATTCACAAAAGATAAATAATGCAGAGCAGTATTAAATCCACAGAATAATTGTAAAAGGGCGGATGTGAAAAAGAATGCAGTTGCCCCCTGATTGCACCCTACCAAGCCCAGCTCATTCAATACATCAGTAACACAGAAAGCAAATTTAATACCTAAGGTTTTTGACTTTGGTGTATTCAATGTCTTTCTTAATTATTGCAATGAGTCTTACAAGTAGAAAGTACTAAGCTGCTTGCCAAATAATATGAGGAAGTCAATTCTTAGTAAAGTCCCTCACCCCCAATAATGAGATAGAAGGTGGTTTATCACACTTTGGTGTCAGATTGAATTGGATGTGAATATAGCCTTTCTCGTTTACTAGGTGCGTGACTTAGAGAAGTAACTGAGCTGTGTTCTCTGCTTCAGTTGCCTTATCTGTAAAACAAAATAATAAGGAAAGATGATTGTGGTGGTAAAATGATCAATTCTGATATTCTATAAAAGAATTAGCAACAGGTTAATTATAAGACCACCACTATTTCCCTTACCCTTCCAATCATAGGACCAGGAGCCTGAGAATCACCTCTTCTCTCTGCATTTCAAAAGTAATTGAGTGCCATCGACAATGAAATCCAAGCAGGGCAAACTCTGAAAGGTGGAGGCAAACTGGTAGGAGTGGAGCCATTGTTGCTTGAGGCTACAATGACACATAACATTTCGCATAAAATTAAAAAAAAAAAAACATCTTTCACCAACACTAAAAATGTGGGGTAGCATTGACTGAGGTGATGGGAGGCTAAAGTCAAGCTCTCTACCCAAGCACGTGCATGCACGCGTGCTCACACACAGACACTAAGCCCTCCTTTGGACCTCACAATAACACCAAATGGTATGAAATTTGCATGACACCAAATGGCACTAAATGCTCGTAGACTGAACTGTTTTTGAAAATAGAGGTGGCAAGTCACAGGTACAGAGAAGAGACAGGAGCCCTGCCTACAAGAGAGATTAATACAATAGTATCAAGGGCATAAAAAGTTACTTTGCATAAAAATAGTTTAGAACAGCTCAGCCCTTATCCCCTAAACCACACGCTACCAATCTAACCTGGTTTAAAAATATTACTCCATCTACTTTTACTTTATAAATACCAATAACTGCCAGAATTCAGTATGCATTTGCTTCAGGGACAGACTCAAGAGGTAAACAACAGGTAGAGGACCAAATTGCTAAAGAAAAGACTAAAAAGCCTCTTTGTAGATTGTGGGCTTTAAGGAATATGTACTTTTAGATCCCTTAACCCAGGTGGAGACCTGTGAGGACATTTCCTCAAATTTCCTTCTTCCTATGATTTAAGAGAAGAAAAATCCAGCCCATTAGAAACATTTGTAAACTGCTTAGCTTTACACCTAGCACAAAGGTCAAATGTCGTAAGTGAACAAGGGATGGAGAATCAGATTTGCAGTTTCTTACTCTGCGTCTGAAATGGGATCATCAGCCCAGATACGTGGAAGTCCAGGGCATTATTTTCAATTTTCATATGAAAGCCAAAGCCACTAGAGCTAAGTTAGAACTGTATCTGCCCACAGCATCACTTCTAGGGCATTAAAGAGGCCTCAGGGTCTCCCCTGGGTCTCTAACCCAAGGTTTATCCTCAATAAGGTGAGCTGTTCTTGGAAAAGAGAAGGGAGAAAGACAACCTTGCTGCTATTAGCAGACTTTTACAGCTTTATATTTAGAAGGGTTTGTCAACATCTGCAGAATTGATATTTTGGGTTGGATAAGTCTTTGTGGTGAGAGTCCATCCTGTGCAATGTGGCACATTTAGCAGCATCCCTGCCCTCTGTCTGTGAGGTGCCAATAGCATCCTCCTTTCAAGTGTGACACCCAAAACTCTCCAGACATTGCCAAATGTCCCCTGGTTGCAAAATCTCTCCCAGTTGAAGAGAACCACTTTTCTGTGGCAGAAAACCCAATCCAAATTAACTGCAGTGCAAAAGGAGTTTATCAGTCCACAGGCTGAAAAAGTTTAGGCATAGAACCTGCCTCAAGAACAGCTGAATGCTGGGACTCCAATGACATCACTTAGATTCCATCCCTCTCCTTTTCCTAACTCCTTTAGTATTAATTTAGTTCTCTTAAGATTTCCCTGTAAGATTATTGCCAAAAATCTTAAAATTGCATCTTTTATTTCCAAGATCAATAAAATTTTTTCTGTATTCTTCAATAGGTTAATTTTCAGTCTCACCCTCGTTTGGTGTTAATTAAGTCTCAGACTCATCCATGAACCAACCATGGTTGTAGTTACATCATACATATACTTGGGATTATAAGACCACCCCTAAACAGTTGTGGGGCCAGTCCTACCCAAACCCATATATTAAAAATAAAGGTAAGATATTTTCCTGAAAGCAAAGGTGGATCTAGCACTATCAAAGGGTTTGGGTAAGAAGTAGACATTGTGTGCAAAAACTAAGGCTGACTCTACAGGAGACTTTTCCCAAAGATGCATCTGCCTTGCATTCTTTTCATCGTGTAACATAGGCAAGGCTGACTTCCCAGGCTTCACTGTGACTGAAGGACCCCTCGGTAAGAAATGTTAGTCACAAAGCCTTGGAGAATCAGTAACACCGAGGAATTGAGATAGCACAGAATCCATCCCCTTGGAAATTTTTCAAAAATATAACCTCTCTGATGCAGAGGAGGATTTCTTTGCCTACTATAAATTGGGGGGAAATAGAGAGGAAAGAAACCCAAGCTGCCTGACAGTTACCCTGACTGTGCATCACTCACACTGCAATCACGCCCACACCCCCGTGCCGGCACTCCGTGCATGGGCACACGTGCTCACAGGAACCTCACACACACCTACCACCTGGGAGTCAGCCCACCAGGCTGACAATCACTCTGGCAACTGGGCACAACCAAAGCCTCTTCCCCCACAACCTGTCATCTCCTAGGTTACCAGCTCCCCAACCCAGAGGGGATGCAGAGAGGGGAAGGAAATACTCCACAGATACACAGCAAACCCAACTACGTAGAAAATATGGCCTCTGTAGGTAAAGAAATCCTTCTAACAAACCTTCCCAGAGGGTTGGCTGCAGGTGAGGATCCTGCCACTGGTAATTCACTTCCAGTCCCCTTTTTGAAGCATGAGATGCCAGGGGCATTGGCCAGATTTCAGTTGGTGACTCCAAAGCCAAGGGCCACGCTAGCTTGTTCCTGAGTTAGAAGACGAACTGAATGCAGGCGTTACTGGGGGAGATGAGCTGTGTGTGAGGAGGAGGGGAAAGGAGACAGTGCCAAGAATTCCAAAGAGCAGTCCTCCCCCAGGGAGCTGGGTGCCAGGCTCTGTGGGATGGGCAGGAGACAGAAATAGCATCTCCTGGATCCCTGTGGGGCTGGTAGTGGGTGGGCAGCTGGAACCCTCTGTGACCCAGTTAGGAGAAAGCTTTCCCAGGGCTGGAGCTGGCCTCTTGTACAATGAATCTAATACCAATGATGATGGTATTATTTCCTCAACCGTAAAGTGATGGTAACAATATTTAATTTCTCCCTCAGGGTTGTGTTGTGAGGATTAGACGAAGAGCACATTAAACATACAGAGCTCACTGAGTAATGCTTGGCTTAGAGTAAAGGCTCAATAAATATTTGCTAGTAATAATAATGAAAGGCAGCATTGCATAATGAAAAGAAACACAGACCTAAGTTCAAAACCCAACCCTGCCACTTACTTGTCCAACTCAGCCTTGAGTACCATCTCTGAGCTTCAGTTTACTTAGCTGTGAAGTGCTTATTTTGTGGGGATTTTTTAAAGAGAATACATCATATAACATGTGAAATTTCTTTAGTTACATGAGAGATAAATAAAATTTCAGAATAAGCTAGCAATATCACCATCATCATGATCATCATCACCACCATCCACCTTTGTACTTTTCTCTTAACAAAACATTACATTCAATATCCTATTGAATATCCCTTCATTCAATCCAGGGTAATATGTAAATGAGTAAAACAGGAATTACCCTCCTTGTCCAGATTACAAAATTGGGATCAGAAAGGTTAAATGACTTGTCTATAACCAATTAGGAGGAGTCATTTTGGATGCATGTGCCCTTTGGATTCTTAAGGTGATGCTCAGAGTATTTTGCCATGACACCTCCAAAGTACAGTGACACACGTAGTGATCCATGACAATAATCACAGCTGCTGTTTATTGAGTGTCTATTAGGTTACGGGTCTGGTTCTAGACATTTTCCCAGGCTCAAAAATGATGAACATAGACGCATCCCAGAAAATCTTGTCAGCCCATGCTTAGAGGTGAGCTACAATCTATTTTAGGTACCCATATCTCCAAATATCACTTCTCTGCAAACGTGTGCTTCCCAGTAAGACCCAGTCTCCAGCTAATAAACATAGGTACCTTGTTATGCACCATTTAAAGACTTAATTTCTGCACAGCCTTCCAGAGCTTTCCTCTTGCCTGCACCAGTCTCCTCCCCGTCTTAAAAAGGACTCCTTCTACCTCACAGTCAGCTGCGTGAGTCATGGGGGAAGAGGCTAGCCAACTTCATCTCCCCCAGACAAGGACCCTTTTTGCTTTGACTTTGTGACCTGTGCCCCGGAGCATTAGCGGAGCAGGGAGGGGACCCCGGGGAAGACCACAGCAGCAGGAACACTTGCCTCCATGCACGCACCAGGCAGGTCCCAAAGCCTTCCAGGTCCTCACGTCTCCCTCCCTCTCCTGAGGTAACATTTCACTTGGTGTACAATCGAGATTATTCTACCATTCAAGAGTTCCTCATTTTTCTCAATAAGAACACTGCTCATTAAATGGTCTCTTTTGATATTGATGTGGGTGTCAAAATGTAGGTTTGTTTGATGAGTGCCCTAACACATAAGCATTTTTATAGCAATTGTTAAAAAAATAAATGGAATGCTTGGAAACCAACTTGTTATATGGTTTAACTGTACAAGTCTGGTAAGAAAGATCTATCCTTAAAATAAAGTGTCGAGTTTGACAAGATAAGGAAAATTCAGAGAAGTATTTCAAAGGCACACAAATGATACTAAAGCTTGACGTTGATCATCTGACATAGATACGAAATGAGTCACATTTATCAGAGGTTTTTATAGGAGAAACGAGAGGTGGATATATATATCCACGTACACTAGAATCAAACACCAAAAGGTTGTTATTTGTTCAAATGCTCTGTTTTGCAAATTGGAGAGTTAGTGCTCATTTTCAGCAAGATGCAATAGTCTCCTACCTAGCTCAAATTCTCTGGCCAGAGTTTATAAATAAGAACAAACCTTCTCAGAGGTCATAAAAGTATAATTTTTAAATGGTTTCAGAACCAACTCATACAATTTCTTTGTTCTGTTTGACTTACACCTTGACCTGGAAATCCCCTCAGCCTCCAAAGGCACCCCCAGTTTGTGCTCCCTGTTTTTATGTTTCTCCTTTCAGGTTAACGCTAATCAGTTAGGGAACGCCCCTGACCTCTCAGAGTGAGGAGAAGTGAAGATTTACACTTGATACGTGAATAGGTACTTGTGGTTCAAGTTCCACCAGAAACCAGTCATTGTGACCCTGGGCAAACCATTTTCACTCTCTGGGATACACTCGTCTCATTCATAAGCAAAGGTCATTGACTAGACTCAATGCTGTCAGCTGAAGTTTCTACGGAAGTGTACAGAGATAAACGCAGAAGGCTCTGGGGGAGAACAGAGTCAAGCGTCCGGTTTTAGGAGGCAGTCAGCTTCCAGCCTCAGCTGAGCTGCAGCTTTACTGATTAACCTCAGCAGGTGCGACCGTGAGCTTCAGTTGTGTATTCATACAATAAACACTTGGGGAATCTGCTCTGCTACGGGTTGTTCTCTACTCACAGGAATACAAACAAGAGCAAGGGGAAAAATTCCCTCACTTTTGGAGGATATGTTGTGATGGGATAGATAAACAAATGGGTGAATTAAAAAGATACAATTCTAGGGAGGAGTAAGGGCTGTGCAAACAGTAAAGACCTCGGTTGCCAGTAGTATGGCGGGGCGGGGGAGGGGGTGGAGAGGGCACTATGAAAAACCACAGCCCAGGCAAGTGCAGGGTCTTCCTTCCAGACTCTACTGCCTCCCATTCATCAGATGTGAACAGACCCCTGAATAGAGAAAAATAAACATGCTTAATGCAGCTGCTTCATGAGGAAGTAAAGAAATAAAACAAAGAATCCGTAAACCGCAACTTGAATTTTGCTCAATAAGCCAAAGAGAAGGCTGAAGTTTTCCAGAGCAGCTGCCGGTAACGGTGCTCGCGCCTGCAGTAAGCCAAGATCCTCAAAAGGGAGAAAACGGCCCCGGAAGGGTAGGGCTAGCGGGCTTCAGGCAGGAAGCAAATCCAACGCCCTCCAGAGCATCTCTAATTTATACCCTCGGGATTTCACATTTTAAGTTCAGCCAAATATGATCTTTTTGACCTCAGTTAGAACTTGAAGTACAGAACATAAAAATACATGCAAGATGTAAAGAACTAAAAAGATAAAATAAAAGATAAGAAACAAAATACTATCAAAATGTGTCAGTCAGATGAAAAAAAAAATTCAGACCAAACCTCTGCTGAAAACAAAAAAGAATTGTGCTGAAATATCTTTAAATACACTGTATAAAACTGAAAAAATATAAAGGATTCCCAGGGCCACAGTCTAAGCCAACAATTCTCAGACCCTGAGGCCCATTCAGAAGGTCTGTGAGGTCAGAACCCTAATCATGCTGAAGTGCTACTTTTCTTTTCCATGGGTTGACATTTGTAATGTTGGTAAAAAGAAGTGGAGGGGTAGCAGGACTGCAGGTACCTTAGCCCAAATCAAGGCAATAGCTTCACTAGTACTCACAGCACTGGCATTCGAAAAGTCAGTTCCACAAAGAATACCTTTAACTTAACAGTAAAAAATAATAATTTGTTAATATTTTGCATGATGAAATGGTCAGAATACATAAAGCATTTTTGCTGCTTACTAAAGTGTAACGTTTATCGAGAGGAAAGGTGCAATGTGTTGTTTGAGCTATGAGCCCCTTAGCTGCTTTTCTGTTGGGTCACCATTTTTTACTTGAAAGAGCAGATAAAGTATGATTGTTTGAACTTGGGTGTTCTCCAAGATGTTTTTAAAAAATGAATGAAATGAGCCTGTCACTGAACTTCAAGGGAAGCAACTGACAGTATTTGTTGCCAATGGTAAAATTTGAAATGTAAGCAAGAAATACAATTTTGTAAAACGTGTATCTGCTACCATGAGCTTAACAGTTTCTCTACATATAAAGATGCTTCTCATGATATCAGTGGTGTTATTGAGAAACATATTTTTTTAATTTATAGACTTTATTTTTTTAGGTGGGGTTTAGAGAGAAATTGAGTAGATATTACAGAGAGTATCCAAATACTCCCTTCCCCTCCAGCAGTTTCTCTTACTAACATCTTGCATGACTGTGGCACATTTCTTAAGTTGATGAACCAACATTGATACACTACTATTAATTACATTCCATAGTGAATATTCAGAATTTAACAGTTCTGTGTGTCTAGACAAATGCATGTTGGCATGCACCCACTCTAGAGCCCCGTGCAGACGAGTTTCATCACCCTAAAAACCCTCTGTGCTTCACTCGTTTATCCTCTCTCTCCCCCAGATTCATGCTCTTTTTATTCTCTCTGCAGTTTTGCCTTTTCTAGAATTTCATAGAGTTAGAATCATATAGTGTATAGACTTTTCACGGTGGCTCCTTTCACTTAGCAATATGTATTTAGTTTTCCCCATGGCTTTCTGTGGCTCATCTTTTATCGCTGTATGACATTCCATTGTCTGGATGTAGCACAGTTTATTTACCCTTTCACCTACTAAAGGACATCTTGGTTGCTTCCAGCTTTTAGAAATGAAGAATGAAGCTGCTATAAACACTTGTGTGCAGGCTTTTGTGTGAATGTAAGTTTCAACTCATTTGGGTAAATGTCTAGGAATGAAATTGCTACATCATGTGACAAGGCTGTTTCACTTTGTGAGAAACTGCCAAGTTCTTCTTAAGTAGCTGTACCATTTTCCATTCCTTCTGACATGGAATGAGTGTTCCACATCCTTGTCAGCATCTGGTATTAGGTCTTTAGATTTTTAGTCATTCTAAGAGGTATGTTGTGTTTTCCCATTGTTTTAATTCAAAATTCCTTAATAATAAGTGATGCTGAGCATCTTTTCACAGGCTTATCTGACATCTCTATATCTTTTTTGGTGAGGTGGCTTTCAGATCTTTTGCCCGTTTTATAATTTTTAAAAAAATTTTACCCCTTGTGACAGTGTGCAAGGACCTAGAGGACATTATGCCAAGTGAAATAAGCCAGTCAGAGAAAGACAAATACCATATGATTTCACTCCTGTGTGGAATCTAATGAACAAACTGAACTAACAAGGAACGTGGAGAGAAACTCATAGATGGAGAGCAGGATGACAGCTGAGGGGGTGGGAGGAGGTTATGGGGTGAAGGGATTGAGCAAAAAGAAAAAAAGACTCATGGACATGGACAAGTGTGTGGTGATCGTGGGTGGTGGGTATAAGGGGACTAAATAGTAATGGAAATAAATACAATAAGAAAACTTTAAACCAACAAAAAGTAGTGTGATAATTTTGTATTGATGACAGATGATTACTAGACTTAATGTAGCAATCACATTGCAAGGTATATATATATCAAACCATTATGTTGTACACCTGAAACTAATATAATATTTTATGCCAACTATATTTTAATAAAAAAAGAAAAAGTGTTCTTTGATATATTACATTATTTTTCTAAAAATGTTTATCTCTAGTTCAGTATCTAAAGGACAGAGACTTTTAAAAAATGACCACAATATCTTTACAGCTTATAAAAATCAACAATAAAATTTAATTACAAAAAAAGAATTCTTTGTATATTTTGAACAGAAATCCTTTATCAGGTACATATCTTGCAAATGTTTTTTCCCAGGCTGTGGTATGTCTTTTCATTCTCTTAACATCATCTTTGGCAAACAGTGGTTTTATTTTTAATGAAGTCCAATATCAATTTTCTCCCAGGGACTGTGCTTTTGGTGTTGTGTGTAAAACTTTATTGCCAAACAGGAGAACACCTAGATTTCCTACTACATTATTTCCTAGAAATTTTATGCTTTGGCATCCAACATTTAGATCTATGATGCATTTTAATCTGTGTGAAGGGTATAAGGTGTGTGTCTAGACTCATGTTTTTACACGTGGCCATCCAGGTGTTCCAGCACTGTTTGCCAAAAAGACTGTCCTTTCTGCACTGAGTGGCCCTTGCACTTATCAGAGATCAGTTAAGTAGATTTGTGGGGTAGATTTCTGGACCCTCTATTCTGTTCCATTTACACACTGGTCACTATTTCAGTATAATGACCCTGCCTGGATCACTACGGCTTTATAACAAGTTTTAAAGTCAGGTCAAGCCAGCCCTCTGACTGTGTCTTTTTCTTCACCATCTTGTTGGTCATTTGAGACTTTTTGTCTTTCATATACACATAAGTTATTTCTTTACGATAAGTTTGTATCTACAAAATAATGTACTAGGATTTTGGTTGGGGCTGCATTGAACCTAGGTATCAAGTTGAGGAGGATTAAGATCTTAATAATCTTCCTATCCATGAACATAGAATACCTCTCCATTTATGCAGCCATTCTTCGTTCCTTTCATCAGTGTTCTAGTCTTCCTCAGACAGATCCTTTGCTTATTTTATTAGTTTTATGCTTGAGAATTTTCTTTTCTGGTGCTAATGAACAGGCATTGTGTTTTTAATTGCTCACTTCTGGTGTATGAGGAAGCATTGACTTTTGTATATTAACTTTATATCCTGTAGCCTTACTGTAATTGCTTACTAAATCCAATAGTTTTTAGTTGTTGTTTTATAGTTTGTCATTCCTTGGGATTTTCTACATAGACAATTGTGTGAACAGAAACAGTTTCATTTCTTTCGTCGCAATCTTTTATTCCCTTTTCTTGTCTCACTGCTTTAACTTAGATACCTCCCCAGTTATTTATGGAGCAGACTCCAGGGAGGATGAGTAATTGGGTATAATGTGTTTTATTTCTTAACCACAAGAGATAAGAAAAAAGCTTTACTATAGCAATTTAATCTTTTGTGCTAGTTATTTATTTACTTTTGATACTGCTAGCTGGAAAAGTTCACAGTATATATGTAGCTATAATGGAAGCTAACCTTAAAGAGAAGGAATTCTTTGTATTACATTTACAATCCAAGAATAGACCTTGTATTTACCCAACAGACTATCCCAGGGTCTCTTACATGACCATACCCTCTAGCGACAAAATTAATGTCACCTAGATACTTCACTTAATGCATTGTATTGGGTTAAATGCAATGAGATGCTTTGTACCAGAAACTAATACATATCTTTGGCAGCAGTTTTATTTGTACGGGAAGAACCAGCAACTGAAAAGTATCAGTGTCAACTGGGTGACTATAACTATATCATGAGATCTCATTTCACAACCCCAGAGTTAAAACTGCAGGAGGCTAATTCTGCAATCGCAATTTAGGCAAAGCTCCAGCAATGCAAAATGCTCAATTCCATGCAAACAGCAATAGGAAACTGTGAGGGGTTTGGAGAAAGGAGGGGAAGGGTGGGCCATTACTCCAACTCACAATATAAAAAGAATTCTATTCTGAAAATCAGAAGCAGCCATTGAAGCTACAGTTACAGTTTAAAAGAATGCTTTCTCCTAAGAAACCCCTCCTCTTTTTATTTACAAACAGAGCAATCCTGTACTGCATTCCTTATTTCTCTTAATATCTTCCAGGTTAACTCTGTCAGAAGCATGGGCACTGAACTATGAGAAATCTAGACTGGAAGGACACTTAGCTGTGTGATTCCAGGCAAGTTCCTTAACTTTTCTAATCCTCTGTTTCTTCATTTGTAAAATTAGGAAAATGAGTGCATCTACTTCAGACTGTTGAAAGAACTAAATGAGCTAATAATGTTTGTAAAATACATAGTGTGATACCTGAACATAGTAAGATCTTTTAAATAATATTGTTGATATTATTACTAATGATAATGTTCATGTGGCTTACAAGCAACACCATTTTTTTTAATCTGTCACATTCTCCCTTCCTCTCTCTCTATTTCTTTCTTATTACAGACCCAGAGTGCCATTACCTGGCTCACTCTGATAGTATCTAGTCTCTAATCTTTCCCTCTGTTTTATTTTACACGCAAATGCCAAGTTAATTTCTCTAAAGCACACTCTATGTAAAACCTTTATTGGGGCCACAGTGTCTAGAGAAAAGATCTTCAACTCTTTACTTTGGCACTCAAGACTTCCATAATGTGACCGTAACCTCCAGCTCTAAACTGTTCTATCGCTGCCATGCATTTAAATTGCAGCCAGACAACAGGGCAGCCAAGCTGAGGCTTGATTGGGCTTCACAGTTTCCCAGAATGGTCAGGAGGGAATGAAGCCAGATGGGGAGTGTAAACTGCATCCAGAAGAGTGTGCCAAGGTTTAAAATTGGAGAAAAGAAGCCAGATCTGTTGTCAAGACCAAGGGCTAAATTGGGGATGAGGAATGACAGATAAAGCCAAGAGGATCTGAGGGTAGTAAAAGCAACCAGAGTGAAATCAAAGAACAGACAGGGATGGAGGAGGGCTCAGGACTTTTTATGTGACTATGTCTAGGACTGCCAAGATGTGCTTTCATTTGGTTCCATCTGTATGATGTGAAAACAACACAGTTCAAAATGTGACTTAAATAGGTCTGAGAAAATAGCATATTGCATAAAATTATTACCTATAAAATTTAGCAATGGGAATGTTCATCACGGTCTGTTTTATAACATAAAACTAGAAAACATAGATGTACTATATACATAAGTAAAATTAGTAAGAGGAATATATGAAATTATTAATATTGATTATTTAAATTTACATTAATATGTATGCAAACATATTTATATATGTAAATATGTAATGTCTAACATATTTATGTATTATATAAATATATATTTATATATGCTTATATATAACATATATTACATATAACACATATTTATATACTATATAAATACATATCTATCTCTATATATGCATGTATGTGTATATGTGTGTGTACATGTGTGTATATTTACCAAAGAAATATATACTAGAATGTTAATACTGGTTAAGAGTAGTATAGGATTATAGGCAATTCATTTTCTTCTTCTTTATATGTAAGTCAAAATTTTCTGAAGTAAGTGTGTATTGAAACAAGAACTGGGCAAACCAATCATCTGAGCCACATAATTAGAAATTAGTGGTTTATATCTCTATGAAACTTCCAAATCTGCTGATTATATAACAAAAATTTAAGAAGCAGACCTGGTTATACAAAGCACTTTAACTTATGAACAAATACACTGATTCTTAAACCAAACAGTAGTAAGTAAATGGGAGAGAATAGAAGACATTTTCCCACAAATCCAATCTATATGTCACATGACTATTAACTTCCTTGGGTGTAGGTACACCATACACTCTAGAGCACTTTTGCAGGCATAGATGCATTTGGTTCTCAAGACATTCCCTGTACGCATATGCGGAAACCGAGACACTGAGATGTTAATGGATTTTTGTCAATTTTGCAAAGTGAAATTTCAAAGCATCAGAACTAGGTAGAATACAGATATTCTTGGGAATAATATGAGTTCTAATACACTGCATAGAACACTTAATTGCTTGGGGATTTTTGTATTTTTAGATAAATGACATTTTACATGATATATTAAGAACATCTGAATCTGTTTTTAAAGACTAGTTAAAAATATTCAGAAAGACACTAAATTCTCTACTGTGATTGAGCAGTATCACCATCTTCTAACAGATAGAAGAGCCAAAACAAAACAAAGAACAATGGGGGAAAATGAAGGAAGAAGGGAAGAGAAGGAGGGAGAGAGGGAGGGAAGAAAGTAAAGGGAAAAAATAGATCCTTTAAACAGTAGAGATTCCTTTTTAGACCAAGGAAGGTATTTTCCTTCCTTCTTTGCATATTTCCATACATACTACTATCCCCCAAATCCACTGCAATATGACATCAGGGGCTAATGGAACATACAAATCAAGAACTCATTAGAATGTATTGATAGGGTTTGGACTCTAGTGAATTGTCAAACAACAGAAAAACAAGCAAGAAACAAGTCTTTCACATTTCATTTTAAACGATGTATCATTTATTAAAGAATTCTGAGTAGTGACTAACCTTCTCTGACTTTTTTTTTTGGGGGGGGGGGTAGTCCCTGACTTGAATCCAAAATTGCTCTGATAAATGGATCAAAAACTATATTGTTTCTGGGCAGTTTCACTTCTACCTGTATGTATGGGACTATCATTCCATTTTATCACTCCTACTGTTTTATCGCTCCTTCCAGTAATAATCCTTATTGAATTACAACAATAACCCAAGGTGCCTTCCAGAGTACAGAGAACTGGTATGCTTTCCCAGATCCTTTAAACAGTAAAAAAAAAAAAAAAATGCCTGGGGGGAGAACCTGAGCTAGAGTCTGAAGCCCAATTCTTTCAGCACCATTAAGACCAGACTGAAGATATCTGCACTGTGAAAGAGCCATGTGGGCTCCCTAAAGTGGACATCCAGTCCACAAATAAAAACAGCAAGAAGCCCTGACTGGTGTAGCTCAATGGATTGAGCACTGGTCTGCAAACCAAAGGGTCACTAGTTTGATTCCCTATCAGGGCACATGCCTAGGGTGCGGGCCAGGTCCCCAGTTGTAAGTGTGCGAGAGACAACCAATTGATGTTTCTCCCACACGTTGATGCTTCTCTCCCTCCCTTACCTTCTCTCTGAAAATAAATAAATAAAATCTTTTAAAAATACAAGCAAAATGTTCTGGTTTTCTGCCTAATAACTTCTGTCTGATGATTGCACACACTCCACCCATTCTCTTGAGTCCAGTTCACCTTTCACCCCTGGTCACCAATGGCCACATCCAACTCCTGTGCCTTTGAACTCATGTAAATCTATCCATTTCGTCCATTTGGCACTTCATTCATATGGCCTGGCATTGATTTTTTTTTTCTATGAACATATTTTGCTATTCTATCTTGACTACTGCCATTCATAGCCCACCAGAAAGAAGCAGGACTTGTTAAGCAGCTTTCTGCTTAGCAGGCTCTGCTAAAGTGCCTGGGGATGAGAATCCTGACTTTCACTGTCAGGTAAGACCTATCTGTGTGTCTCTCTAGAACACCATCCAGAGAGATTCTTTAAGTTTTGACTTTATAAATATGAAAGAAAAAAAATGAAGGAAGGGAAGGGAAGGGAAGGGAAGGGAAGGGAAGGGAAGGGAAGGGAAGGGAAGGGAAGGGAAGGGAAGGGAAGGGAAGGGAAGGGAAGGGAAGGAAAGGAAAGGAAAGGAAAGGAAAGGAAAGGAAAGGAAAGGAAAGGAAAGGAAAGGAAAGGAAAGGAAAGGAAAGGAAGCTTATTCAGTAATTCAACAAATGTTTATTGAACGTTTACTATGCACCAGGCATTGTTGATATAAAAGTGATAAAAGATACAGACACTGCCCTGAAGGAGCTCTGACTATTGAGTCAAATAAATAAGAACTGTAGTACAGGATAAAATAAAAGGGCATTCTGAAACCAGACCTTAGAAGGATTTTACTATATACTGTAACATAAGATGTATGCAGGGAGGACCTATTTTATAATCCCAGGCTCCTCTCAAAAAAGGGCTATTGAAAAGTAAACCCTTCAGCCACAGGGGTCTCATCTTGCAAGTGGTCCTCCCACTGTTACTGAATTTCTTGTTTTGCCCCCATGTTGTTCTTACCCTATGACGAGCTACACAGGGATGTCACTGTCTTATACTAAGGCCATCATTGAAATTACAACAGTATTTTTTATTCTCCATCAAAAATTCCAAAGTTCAGATTTGGCTGCAATGATCAAATTTTCTCTTTGTAGAGGGCTAGGTCCCCAGACCTCTCCCTGAGTGAGTACTGTGCTGGGGGCATCCTGCCCCTCTGGGAGGGATACTATTTAGTCCTGGGAGGGGGAGAAAGGGGAAGTGCAGTTGGAGAGTGACTTCATTCGTGCCCCGACTATAAAAAGCAGCTCTCCCATTGGATAGAAACATAAGTGCTAAAGCAAATTCCTTTGCAATCTTAGTTTACTTTGTCTTACCTACCTCTCCCCCAGGGCAGCCTTTTAGGGGTGTTTAGGCTCTTTAGAAATGGGATGATGGGAAACCTGTATTATATACTTCTTTCTAATAATCTTACTTTCTCCACACCCCGGCACCTAGTACAACCCATAGTACACATTAATAAATGTTCGATTGACTGCTTTCTTAATTGCTTTCATGGCAATTTTCATGACAGTGTCTTTAACAAAAGTTTTCATCATACAAAAACTTATTTTGATGTCTATCATTGTGAAGTCCAGGCCTGCACTGCCCAACATGGTAGCCACTAGCCACATGTGACCTGTGACCATTTTAAATGTCATGAGTTCAAGTTGAGATGTACTTTAAGTGTAAATACACACCAACTTATACAAACTGGGTGCAAAGAATGTAAAGTATCTCTGAATAATTTTTACATTGATTATATATTGTATGAGACTTTTGGGGATTAAATTTAAAAATTAAAATTAATTTTACCTTTATTTTACTTTTTAAAATATATCTATAGTAGAAAGCTGAAAATTACATATGTGGCTCACATTATATTTCTACTGCCCATCTCTGGTTCAGACAAGATGAGATTAACTTTCTTTTAAACCCAAGTACTGAATAAATTGTTCATTTTTAACAGAAAAGTCCAGGAGAAAATGACCCAGATCGGATCCATTTGAAGCAGCGTTCGGGCAATGCACCAACGTGACGCGAGATCTGGGCAGCTCCTGTGGGAGAGCCGGGGGCCACTCAGGAAGAGCCTTGGAGCTGTGTTCCAGGATTTCCAGGAGCATTTCTTACATCTTGTCTGTCACGGCTTTGGCAAGTATCTTATCAACTTGCCTTGGGGCCCCATGGAAAATTATTCCAGGTCCACAGCCTATGGCAGTGAAAACCATTGGGGCTCACTGCACTGACAGGGGACGTGAGATTGTTATGATGACTTTAATTTACAGTCACACCAAATAAAGCTTATCCAGTGAAGCACAGTTAGAGGTAAACCAGGTGAGCGAGTACAAACGAAGCTCTCTCCAGTTTCAGATCAGCGAGAAGATAGTCATCAAGCCTATCAAAGCATTGAGGTTTCACTTCCCTGTTTCATTAATTCATATTTCAGTACCAGCATTTGCCATATTTCTATTGAAAATTATCTTTCTGGTAGAGAATTTCTTGGGTGAAGAGGAAAAAATCCCTTCTTTAACTTCATAAAATATTTTGATAAGTATGACAATTCATCATTGCTTTAAACCACTGCCCTCTCTTTCTTTGTTAATTGCTCAAGCTATCTGACAAACACACAGTTTCTGCAGCCTACCTTCGAAACATCTCTAAAGTTTCGCTATTCAGCTTCCCGCACTGCAGGGACCAATCACTTTGAAATCTGGGGGGCTGCTTTGTCATCAGTACAAAAGGGGTGGCAATGCCTCCCATGTTGACTCAGCCATCAAATAGTAAGTTATGGTCTCCTAATAAAAAAAGAGGAGGAGATAATATAGGTATCTAAAAGAACTTGGGTTGGAAAGTTAATCCTGATATAAACAGTGCCACTTTCTGACTGAGGAAACTTACCTTACTTCTCTGAGCCTTGATTTCCTTTTTTAAAAATATATAATAGTGATATATACCTTGCAAAATCACTGGAGGATTAACTGAGATCATTTATGTGACAACCTTAATGCAGAACCTAATTCATAAAAGGTACTCAAAACAAAGTAGCTATTATCAAAAAAGGTTGATATTCCTATATATGTGTATATATATGTATATATCACAAATAAGTATTAATTAGATATATAAATAGATTAAATGACCGATACTATCCCCAACTCCAATTAACTTCACAGGAGACAATTGCTTATGTGTCTAGTTTCAACAGCATTCTTTCTATTTCTCACTTAAAAATAAGTAAATTCATTGTAAAATATCATGAGTTAAATGGAACTTTGTGTATAATGGTGGCTTTGCTTAAGTGAACTTAGAATTGGGAAGCACAAAGGTAGATGACTATAAGAAGCTTCTAAGAAAAATGTTCAGTTTCTCTCTACTGGATACTGGACAATGCCCTAGAGGGGAAAAAAAATCTCCACTTGGTTAAAACTTTCAAGAGTCACAAAGTTAATCACAGGGATGTCTCTTGGGCCCTCTGAATTAACCAGAAAGAAATTTCAGTATCACCCCGAGTTTTAGAGAGAAAAAAATCACCTCTCTCCTGAATACATTTATTATCATTTCTTAATAAGGACAGAAAAAATGAGAAAAAGGCCATAAAATGTGCATTAAAAATTCAGGCAGCTGAGTTCAGATCTACTGGAGCACTCCTATGAAAATGGGGGGGATTGTGCCTCAGGATTTCTCCACCAAGGGACTAAAGCCTTAACCATTGACCCCCATCTCCTGCTGGTTGAAGGCTACTCCTGGAGTTGTTAACTCTTCCACTCTTCCAAGTTGCACCATCTCCAACTGAGCAAATGTCCCTGCTGCCAGCAAGAAGTCCTCAGGCAGAGAAGCAGAGAGACCCAGGTGTGTAAACTGGGAAACTGTCCACAGCAGCTTCAGGTGAACACAGAGGTGAAACTTGAGAATATGGGTTGATGCATTAACAGCACCTACTACACCCACTCTACTCTGCCACCCCCATCTTGCAACACAACCTGTGTTCTGGAAATGCCTCGCTACTCCCCGTTTCATGTACTTCCACCACGGCGAGAACATGTTCATCTCATGCCTTCAGTCAGAAGGTCCTCTACTCCCACCTCTTTCTCACACAACTCCTGAAGCCCAACTACAATAGTGCCTTTGGACAACACGCAAGAAAGAACAATCTGTTTTTCCCTGAGTTCACGGCTCATTTGTTTATGATTATCTTTTAGGATATAGACACATAAACTACTAAGTACTACATAAAATTTTATTATCGCCTACCATATTTATTAAGCTGAATGATCTTAGCTTTAGTAATATGTTTGAGCCTCAGTTTTTACATCTGAAAAGTGAGAAAAAAATACACTCCCCATATGTGAGAAAAGTTCAATGAGATCATGTGCCTAAAATGCCCAACACAATGTCTAGCCATTGTAGATGATCCATATCCTTTAGTTGCCATCATTCTCACCTTCTTCCATGATCTCATGTTTGTATCTCAAACACCTAGTAACCCCAGCATATAGTAAGCTCTCACACAGTAAGAATGGCTCAGTAGCACTAAATGATCCCATGGAATTCCTATAACTCTGTTATAGTCAAGGATGATGGATCTTGAAAAATAATTTTAATTAAAATTATAGGAAAAGAAATGTTTTGTATAGAGCAGAAATTTTCAACTATTTTCATCTCATGACACATATAAACTAATTATAAAAATTTTGTGGCACACCAGAAAATATACTTTTTGCTGATCTGACAAAAAATAGGTTTAATTTTGACTCATTCACACTAAATGGTAATTGCTGCGTTGACTGTTGTCATTTTTTTTAATTTGACAATCTAAGGGAGAAGAGGTCACTGCCCCAGACTAATTTAGTCAAGTATTGCATGTTTTAAAAATTCTTCTGGCATACTGGTAGAAAATCACTGCTATAGTAGAGAAAAATAAAAAAAGCAATATGTCTGTAACATTTTTGTCCCTACCATTATTTCAGAATATAAAGTGGAAACTCCTCTATGGAGTATTTCAATTAACCGTAGAAATGATATGCAACTGGATTCCAGGAGTTTGGAAATAACCTAACCTGTAGTGAATGGTTTAAAATAATATTTTTCCTTCTAAAATCCATAGTTTTAAATGCTCACTTCCACCTTCTAAAAAGCAACTTCAAGTACAGTATGAGCTAACCAAAATGGCATACATTTGAAACAATTCGATATAAATATATTAAATAACTCAGATTGGGTTTCTTTTGCCTGGAGAGTAAGATGAATTGACAAAAAATCTAAGATTTCAGCAAACAGTTTTTGTTAGAAATAAGATATTGACTCAAAATCCTAAAAACATCTTAGAGGAAAGTAACCAAAGTGCTTCAGGAAGGATTCAGGAGTCCCTTTACTTTAAAAATGTGACACCAGCGTTTTTAAATCATGGCGACCTGACACCACACCTAGAGTTGGATTGTGTGGTCCCTGCTGACCTCATCTCCTAGGGGGAGGTTCCCTGCAGCAGCCTGGGAGCAATTTGTTTTCATGCAGAGTATACACTGGGTCTTAGGTGGCCTCAGCCCTTGTTGAGTGAAAGAGTTAATGGCAATTAATTAAGAAAATCATCCTTGGCCTTTATTTCTTTGCATGCTTAAGGAGAGGATTAGAGGATGATCTCTAAGGTACTCTCAATTCTATCATTTTAAATGCATATCTGTTAAGTAGATGCACCAAGTGGAAAAGGACAGAGTCCTTTCTGTCTCTCTGGGTGCTTCTTCCTGTCATGGGAGAGAGAGGAAGGTAGGGATGGATTTCAATTTCTACAGAGGAAGATTTATTAATGGATATAGAGGAAAAGGTGCTTATCCATTGAACTAAAATCAGAGTAAAAACAAGGTAAATGATAAATGGAAGTCTGTATACAGGACCAAGAATAAACTGACTTCATTCAAGAATTCTGCATTTATTTATCTAAATGAATCCTGAAGGGTTAGGAATGCACAGCTGTAGAGTGTTTTTGGGAACAGGTTTCTAACTGCAGCCCCTTGGGTCAATTCTGATTCTGTACCTGTCAGCTGGACTGCCTTCAGCAAGTTACTTGAACTATTTATGTCTAGTTTCTCCTACTATAAAATAAGAACAAAAATAGTATTCTCTAAGAGGATTCTTGTGTGTATTCGACAAGTTAACACCAGTAAAACATTTAGAATGGTGCCCATTATGTGATGAGTTCTTAATAATTAGTGGCTATTATTTGTCCTCTGATATCATTCAATTTCCATAAAGCACCAGGCAAATAAATTACCAATTTTCCAAAATGTATAGATCAATGAATTCTGACCTAGCAGGAAGAATGCACTTTAGACAGAGTCAACTAGTTATAAATTATTATTATTATTATTAATCTTGATGATTATGATAATGATAATGATGATGACCATTCATGTATGGCCTGTCTCGTCTCATAGGAACTGTCCAAGGAACTTCATGTTTTCATTATTGCATCCTACCAATAAACCTACAAAAGAAACTATCATTATATAAATTGAAAATCTGAGGTTTAGATATGCTAGCAAAATGCCTTATGGTTACAAAGTTAAAATATTGAAAAACCACAGCTCAAAATTATACCCAGAAACTCTGGAGCTCATTCTTCTTCCATTTTTAACATACAGAACATTATGTCCATGAGATTAAAGTTTAACTGGATGGGCTTCAAGAAAAAACAATACAGAGATTTTTTTTTTAGATAGAAAAATTACCAGATAGGTTAAAGATTAAAATTAAACCTCAAAAAAAACCTCACTGAGAATAACCAAGAATATAAATATATCCCAACTTCCCCATTTTAAGAAAAAAACCATTGATCTAGAAGCATTTACCCAGGTACTCCTGCGATTGTGAATGATCACCCCAGTTGGAAGAGACTTGAGAAATACCACTGGATTAACGGCACATACATCATGGGGAACAAAAAGGTACAATGAAAATAGGGACAAAAGATCCCTTGGAAAGGGAAACTAAGGAAAGGGAGCGGTGAAGGGACATACCTGGAAGCCAGAGGTCCCTGAAGCATTCCCAAGTTAGCCTATACAGAGAAGTCAATGACACATGACAGTGGCTGGAGTTAGGGCTGTTGCAATAGAAATGTTGAGACTTATCGCATTTGGAACATGTATTTTCCAAATGAGTATGCTACAGTTCTATCACTTATCTATTACTATGTAACAAATTCCCCAAAATCCGAGTCACAAAGTAACAACCATTTATTTGCTCAAGATTCTACAGTTTGGGCTGGGTTCAGCTGGGCAGTTTTTGGTCTCCACAGGACTCCCTCATGAAGCTGTAATCACCCCGCAGCTCAGCTGCAGCTGGATGGTCCTCTGTGGCCTCAGTCACATATCTGTTGCTTATCTGGGGCTGCCAGCCAGAGAAGCTTGGTAAACCATCAGGGGTGTCCAACCTTTTGGTGTCTCTGGGCCACACTGGAAGAAGAAGAGTCATCTTGGGTCATACATTAAAAACACAAACACTAATGAAAACTGATGAGCAAAAAATAGGTTTCACATAAATTTACAATTTTGTATTGGGCCGCATTCATAGCCATCCTGGGCTACATGCAGCCTGTGGGCCATGGGTTGAACACCCCTGCATCTACATGGTCTCCAGCAGGATAACCTAGCCTTCAAATATAAGGATAAAGCATTCTAAAGAGTGAGCCTGAACATTCCAGCACCTAATAAGTTATGAGATGGTACAGGAGTAACATTTGTACTCCATCATGCCCCAAAGAACTCCATCTTAGAGTCCTGTCTATGACCCCTAGCTTTCAATTAAATTCTGTAGTTGAAATTAACCTAACTACATCCTTAAAGAAAAGAATGTATGATGATAACATCCTTTCTTAACATTATATTCTGCAAAATAGTGGTTTTGTCAATTAAATGGTGACTAGAATATTTGCACAAGCATTATTTTACAGGCCTTTCGGGTGGTCCATTGACCATGGAAAACATCTTGTGACGACCACGGGATCAGCCACCACCAGGTTAGGATCATGGGACAACTGACCGCCTCATTCCCAAGCCCTACTCCCACCTCAAGGCCCCTACATAAGCCATCCACAAAAACCCCTCAGGGAGCTCAACTTTTCTTTTGTAGTCTACTCCCTTCTGCACCAGCTCTTTTCAATAAACTCTATCTGTTTGATCTTGTACTGAGTTCAGTGCTCATTTCTATGACATTGAGACTCAAGGACATGGCATTTAATGTTGCTTGTGTCATGTGCACTGCTGTCCCACGGGCCAAAAAAAGCCATAGGATCAAACCCAGAGTCAATTTAGGAAGGGACTATCCAAGGGCATGGTTATTGATGGGTGTAGTTAATTGGGTATTAAAATAATCTCCCATAATGGCCAACAGAGTAAACAGAAATCTATCTAACTACCTATCTTTCTATCTATCTCTCTTCTATCTGTCTACCTCTCCTCCAATGCCTCCCAACCTCAGATAAATCAGATCATAGCATTAGTCACAGGATTTCACATTCACTTTATTCACCAGCAAATGTAAGGTTAAGTATAGACTATTACCCGCATTGCTATCAGCATGGAAAAGGAAATTGCATTATTCAGTGGTCTCTTCAATCCTAGATATGCTGCTAACTCACTTGGCAATGGGAGGGTGCCTGAAGGCTCTAACTCAGAAACCAGGGCCACTGCCCCTATGAACTGCAGGCTACGTGTTCCAACAAAATAATGGCTTCCTTTGTCTTATGTGAGATATGAGGGCCACATTCTCTCTAATTAATGTAGAGTAAGATAGCAAAGGGACAAACAAGAAATATTTCTAAACAAAGATACTTTAAGCAATGACTAACAAGTATTATAATCAAAATCACAGAGTATTTATTGGGAGAGGTAAAGTTATATTGAATACCTTGCCTAGTAAGACATTGATTAGAATTTTTAGTGCCATCTGCTCTTGTGAGAAGAAAAAACTATTACCAAGCAATGCTAGAGTCTCAAGCTTAAGGAAATAATGACTACAAAAGAGAAAATCAGTCTGAGTGGGTAAAACGCGTGAACAAGATGCTCTTTGCTCCTCTACAAAACCCTAAAGATCAAAGAGCTCTTGCAGCTACCTCTCTTCTCTGGATCAAGGTTAGTCAAATAGTGAGGGATGTGGGGTGATCTAGATTCAGTTGGTAAATAAAACACTGGATTTTTCCCCATGGGAAGGGATAGTGTGCTCTGGTTCGGGAAGCAGAGTGCACCGGTAGCAGGAGACAGAGCGTGTGATAGATGTGATTTGTTCCCACCAAAGACTCATGTTCCCTTCCATCGGAAAGGACTGGTAGATTAGACAATCCATTTTTCAACCCGCTCTACTTCACTGTAGGACAATGTGACTGAGGACTGGTTGTTCAATGCCAGTGGAGGTAATGTGCACTACTTCTTGACCTGGCCAATAAAAAAATGCCACATGATTTTTTTCACATTCTATGATATAATGATGCCATAACTCCATCAGTTTAGGACCCTGAATGATTACATAGAAAAAAAAAAAAACCAAAAACACCAACCTATCCTCCTCAAACACTGCCCCCATTGGGATTTATACAAGGAAAAAATATTTGATTGTGTTAAACTACTGCAATGTTTTGTTTCAGCAGATGGCATTACCTTAACAAATATATGGGGATGTCAGGAACGTGAGCCTCCCTGGAATTCCGATGTCAGGTGAATTAGGTTGAGTTGACAAATGGAAGAGCTAGGAAGAATGAATGCACAGTGACAGGGATCAAAACCAAAAGCAGGGTTTCCAGAGCCAGACAAACCTGGATTTGAATTTAAGATTCACAACTTATGAATAAGTGGAGTGACTGTCATAAAGGAACATTCTTTATTTAATTCTTACTAATTGCCAGACAGTGTTATAAGCACTGGGGATATTATAGCAAATGGAATACAAAATTGTCTATCATTTTGATGTTTATATTCTTGTCAGGGAGATGGAAAATACAGAGGCGAAGAAAAGTACAATACAATGTCAGATAGCAATAGTCTCTATGAAAAATAATGAAGAACAAGGAGACAGAAGGGCAGGGTGCACTGCATTAGATAGAATCATACTCCGAGAGGGCTTGTCTAAATAGGTGACATTGGATTAGAAATGTGCATGAGATAAGGGAGTGAGCTTACTTACTCTTGAGAAAATAGAGTTTCAGGCATAGGGAAGAGTAAATACAAAGACCCTGAAACCCTGGACAGGTAGCTCAGTTGGCTGCAGTGTCATCCTGATACACCCAGTTTGTAGATTCAATACCCAGACACAGAACATACAAGAACCAACCAATGGATGCACAAATATCTGGAACAACTAACTGTGCCTCTCTCTCTCTCCCCCTCACCCTCTCCCTCTCTCTCTCTCAAATCAATAATAAAAAATAAAATAAAATAAAGACCCTGAAAATGACAGGTGCTTAGTATATCAAAAAACAGCAAGGAGGCCGTTACTACTGGAATCAAATATGTAAGAGAAAAAGTAATAGGGAATGAGATTAACAAGGCCTGCAATGATCAGCCCATGTATTACTTTGCCTTAGTTCAAGTCTCCTGGAAGCAGAAACTAAAACAAGAACTGGTGTGAAATTGATTTATTAAGGGAGTCCTCTCAAGAGAATGATAACAATTAAACAGTACAGGATAAGAGGAAACAATATAAAACAAAGCAAGAATGTGAGCTCTGCTTTGGCTAGAGACTATAGCTTTAGTCCAATGCCACAGGGAGCTCTGGGGAATGGAGAGCCCTACAGAGTCAGTTCCCCTTTGTGGCAAGAGGAATGCCTTTTGTTTCCACATGTCATCAGTCATTACCAAAAAAGCCTGTTTCCTATGTTAGGTAGCTCCTCCTGTGTAACCAAGTGCAATGCTCAAGAGAAATGGAAAGCTCTGAGCCATCAGCAGCCACTATCAGGTCCATTGGTCTGGTAAAAGATATCTGGGTGAAATACTAAAAGCATCCACCACATTTCACCTTTAGTACTGCTATATCCACATGAACGTCAGTCCGTCCAGATAATATTTGTCTGGGATTCTGCTTGGTCACAATTTCATGAAAGAGGGTTAGTGCTGCCACTGTTGGTCCTGTGGCTGTAACTGATATCCATCACACCTTCCTTCACTACCCATTCTAGATTCCCCGCCAGCTCATGTAGCATTTCCACTGGACTGCTGGCTAGCCTGGCAGAATGGCTTTCATCTATGTGGGTTCTAAGTGTTCATCAGAACTTGGTTGTTACACCTGAAGATCCAGTTAAAACTGTGCATAAGACTAACAAGAAATGCCCTAACACATCGAACCAATTGCCAAAAATATGCAGCAATAACTCTTTCTCCTTGCGATGATCAAAGGTGGTCACCCCTGCCCATAACCTTATTCTTTGTCTGTTAACCTACAAGCACAAGGGATCCCAAGAAACCTGGTAGCAGCTGTAGCTTCAAGTTTGGTGGAACTCTTACGCGATCTCCTGGGAGAAGTGTCCTTCCTTCCTGAGGCCCAGGATCTCCACAGCAGGGATCAGCATCTTTTCTCAGTAAAGAGTCAAACAGTAAATAGTTTAGGCTCTTAAGGCCTCATACATATTATTCTGTCTCTGTCAGTATTCCCTTTTTTACATATAACCTTTTAAAAATGTAAAATCTATTCTCAGCTCATAGGACTATGAAAACAGAGATTTGGTCCATTGGCCCTGGTTTGCCCACCCCTGCTCTAGACCCACCAAGCCTGAAGTTGTGGGGACAGGAAATAGAAATTACACCTTGATGGGTCACCGGGAGTGACCAAGAGCACAGCCATCTCTGCTTCTATCTCTCAGTTCTTTGATCCATATATTCTTCCCTCTGGAGACACATAAATAACACCCTGATGAAAAGGAGCATCTGCCTTTGGCTCTGTACATAGCTTGTGACTTTGCCAGCATATTTACTTCATTCATAAGCCAGTGTGTAAACCCTGGGATGCCTGTGGTGATCAGGGACAGATGCTGGCGGATGTCAACTGGCCAAGTCATTTTGTCCATTTGATTACTTAGTGCCTGTTTTGCAGTAACTGTTCTCTGGTGGCATTCAAATGCAATACAGAGAATGTCATATTTTTATTTCATTCTTAGAATTTGATCGTGTGAAATAGCTCCGGCTTCCCCTGAGCTATCAGGCTTCTCCATTCCTATTGTTAGATATTTAGAGAAAGATGAGGGGATGAAGACCAGATGAGAACCCCAACTCATCAAATGCCATATTGTATTGTCACTCTTGTGTCTTTTCCTAACCCTCTACCTGCTCCTCCTTTAGTTCCCCTCTACCCATAGTGTTATCAAATAAAATACAGGATGTCCAGTTAAGTCTGAATTTTAGATAAGCAAATAATTTTAGTATGTGTATGCCCCAGCTAATACTTGTGACACATATTTATAAAATATTACTTGTTCAGCTGAAATTCTAATTTAACTAGCCGTCCTGTATTTTCATTTACTAAATCTGGCAAACCCACGCATCTAAATACCACTGCTGCTGCTGCCCTATTTCATGCCCCGATACACCTTGCCTTTATTGCACTTCTCCAGCCATGTTTCAAACTCTCTTAACCACTTGCAGTTTCCGAAACACACTTTCATACCCCTCTTCCTTTGACTACTCTTCATGCTTCCTCAGCCTGGAGACCCCACACGCTCCCACGTAGAAGAAATTCAGTTCACCCATAAAAGCCCAGCTCAAATGTCTGGGAAACCCTCCCCAGGCCTCCCTGTCAAATTCAATTGCTTTTTCACCTTTGCCCTCCTAGCAATATTTACCTGTAGGGTAATACGTATTTCATTCAGCCTCATATTTTCATTAATTATTTGTATACCTTTCTCTTCGATTGAATTTTCAAGCTCCCCACCATTTTTTTCCTATTAGCTCGTTAAAACCAAGCAAGCACAGTATCTTGAATATAAATGGTGAAGAATGTTTTCCTGTTTCACTTGGATTAGACCACAGCCTGTCAGTTTAATCCGGCCACAGTCTTAGCACAAAACACAGTTCTACTGATAATGATTGGATCGATTTAAAAATGGCAGTCCCTTCTATTTTGCTTTGCTCGGGGAGACAACTTTAGAAATCATCTAAAATCCATGCACATGAGAAAGACCAACGTTAAATGGGCTTTTAAAACGTGATTTAAAAAAAACCCTACAACATGACATAAAATCTCGACATTTAAAAGCACAACCATTAATAAAATAAAATGGTTTGAAAAATACACAATGAAGGGAATGATTATTTCATACTCACCTGCAAAACTCATCACACCTCACTTTAGAAACAGTGTTACTGAGGCAAAAGTCCTGGGTTTTTCCTCTCCATGATCAAATCAACTTGTTCCTGCTACATGGTCTTCGATCATGCTTAGTTTTTAACCAGTCATATTAGATACCCCTCCCAATTCTAAGGACCACTGCTGGAAAAATTTTAAACCAATAATAGCAAGTCAGAAGCAGTATTAAACTAAGAAATCAACACACCTGGACAGGCTATGAAGAAACCACTAGCCTTCCAATACAAAGATGTGGGGCAGAGTCCCAGCGCTACTACGCTCCAGCTCAATAACTGTGGGCAGCTTAACTAATGTCCGTGAACTTCAGTTCCCTCATGAAAGTTCATCAGCTCTTCCGGGGAGAAAATACCATGACCTTTAGTAAAAATACTACATGAAAGACATTTTTTAAAAAAGAAATAGTTGTATTTAGAACTTGAATTAGTCTACTGCAAAAAAAAAAAATCAGCGTCATCAATCTCAGCGCCTTGGCCCTAGTAATACAATTTTTGTTAACTGCGGTCATTACCAAAATCTTCACAATCAATTTGGTGGGGAGAAATTTTTTTTTTTTCAGCATCTGTCCATGAGGCGGTTAGACACCTGTTACACTCGTGTTACCTGTGGGCTATACTTGTGGGCTACATAGCCTCACTCTTCCTTGATTTTGAGAAAGTGAGGCATGCTAATCTACATTTCCATTAGCAACAACTTGGCACTGGGACATTGGTACCAGCCCTGGAGAGAGGAGCACAGTGCCTCTGCCTCCGACAACTTCCTGGAGTTTCTGCCTCAGCTGATACAGTTAAGCCTCCTTAAAGATAAAGTGAATGAGTTTTGTTGATAGCAAATGACAGACTCCAGTGCTGGTGGCATAGGGAGAAAGAAAAATGATTTGCTGTTCTTCTGTCTAGTAGTGGTAACAGAGAGGGGGGAGGAGCTGGAAAGGGAGGAGGTGAGAGAGAGGGAGAGAAAGAAGGAGAGAGAAAATAGAGTATGTCATTATTTTTCCTCCTGGCTGAGAAGAGTTTCTCACAACTCTAATAAACAGAATGCTGTTTTCACACAGAACCTTGTGGAACAATAAATGCATCCAATCACTCAGATTCAAAACTGGTCACCTGTTTGCTATAAAACTGCTTTGAGGGTTGGAAAAAGACAGGCGGGGAATAGATTTTTGTGGCAGAGAGTTCACTGGGGACTAGACCTACATCCACTACTATGTTCTTTTATTTTTTAAGTATATTTTATTGATTATGCTACTACAGTTGTCCCATTTGCCCCTTTATTCCACTCCACTCTGCACCCCTCTCCCACCAACACTTCCCCCCACCCCTTAGTTCATGTCCATGGGTTGTTCATATAAGTTCTGTGGCTTATCCAATTCCTACACTATTCTTAACCTCCCCCTGTCTATTTTATTTTTTTAAATATATTGTATTGATTGTGCTATTACAGTTGTCCTATTTCCACCCCTTCCCTCTCCTCTGCCCTGCATACCCCCTCCTACTCACATTCCCCTGCTTTAGTTCATGTCCATGGGTCATACATATAAGTTCTTTGGCTTCTACATTTCCTATACTATTCTTACCCTCCCCCTTTCTATTTTCTACTTACCATTTATGCTACTTATTCTCTGTACCTTTCCCCCCTCTCTCCCCCTCTCACTCCCCAGTTGATGACCCTCCATGTAATCTCCATTTCTGTAATTCTGTTCCTGTTCTAGTTGTTTGCTTAGTTTGCTTTTGTTTTTGTTTGAGGTGTGATTGTTAATAACTGTGAGTTTGCTATCATTTTACTGTTTATATTTTTTATCTTCTTTTTCTTAGATAAATCCTTTTAACATTTCATATAATAAGGGTTTGGTGATGATGAACTCTTTTAACTTGACCTTATCTGAGAAGCACTTTATCTGCCCTTCCATTCTAAATGAAAGCTTTGCTGGATAGAGCAATCTTGGATGTAGGTCCTTGCCTTTCATGACTTGGAATACTTCTGTCTAGCTCCTTCTGGCCTGCAAGGTTTCTTTTGAGAAATCAGCTGACAGTCTGATGGGAACTCCTTTGTAGGTAACTATCTGCTTTTCTCTTGCTGCTTCTAAGATTCATTCCTTACCTTTAATCTTGGCTGATATAATTATGATGTGCCTTGGTGTGTTCGTCCTTGGGTCTAACTTCTTTGGAATTCTCTGAGCTTTCTGGACTTCCTGGAAGTTTATTTTCTTTGCCAGCTTGGGGAAGTTTTCCTTCATTTTTTCAAATAAATTTTCAATTTCTTGCTGTTCCTTTTCCCCTTCTGGAACCCCTATAATTCAGATGTTGGAACATTTAAAGATGTCCTGGAGGTTCCTAAGACCCTCTTCATTTTTTTTTTTTAATTCTTGTTTCTTCATTCTTTTCAGGTTGAATGTTTCTTTCTTCCTTCAGGTCCACACTGTTGATCTGAGTCCCAATTTCCTTCCCATCACTACTGGTTCCCTGTGCATTCTCCTTTATTTCACTTAGCGTAGCCTGCATTTTTTTCATCTAATTTTCAACCAAACTCAACCAGTTCTGTGAGCATCCTGATTACCAGTGTTTTGAACTGTACACCTAATAGGTTGGCTATTTCTTCGTTGCTTAGTTGTATTTTTTCTGGAGCTTTGATCTGTTCTGTCATTTGGGTCATTTTTTTTTTTTTATCTCAATGTGCCTGTTACATAGTAAGGGGCAGAGCTTAGGTGTTCACCAGGGTTGGGTAACCCATGTCACTGGGCTGTGACGCTATATGTGGAGAAGGGATCCGAGGGGAACAATGGCGCTTGCTCTTCTCTCTGCCAGATTTCAATCACTTCCTCCACTACCCACAATCAAATTGGGCCCTTCTGGTGCTGATTCTCAGGTGGGTGGGCTTGTGTACGTTCTAGGACCCTGTGGGTCTCTCCAATGAACTCTCCTGTGAGGCTAGGAGTTTCCCCCATTGCCACCTCAACCCCCACAGGTGTTTTCAATTGGTGGTTTGAGGCTTTATTTCCCCGCACTGTAGCCCTGGATTATGCAGTTTGTTTTGCTCCCTAGTTGTCCCTCCTAGTTTATCCACATGCACATGTGGACCAGTTCCTCCAACAGCCTCACATCCCAGGGAGGATGCCTCACTGGGTCCACCAGCTGCCACTTTGCCAGCCGGCTGCTGCCTTGCCCGTCCTGGTCCTCCAGCCTCCAACTTGCTGCATCCTCTCTGTCTGGCTGCCTGTCTCTGCCCCTCCTACCGGTCTGGATGAATGTGTATTCTTTAACTCCTTGGTTGTCAGACTTCCATACAGTTCGATTTTGGGCATTTCTGGTTGTTTTTGTTTTTTTAATTGTTGTTGTCCTTCTTTTGGTTATGCGAGGAGGCACAGAGTATCTACCTATGCCTCCATCTTGGCTGGAAGTCCCACTATTATGTTCTTTTAGAAATTCTGATAATCCACAGTAAGTTCCTTTGTACAAATTTGATCTAGCCCCATTCCAGCCCCAGAGCCAGACATGGCGCTTATATGGCCTGCAGCCTCAATAAATGTTCCGTACAAATGAGCAAAGAAGAAATAAACAAGCAGCCCCAGCTTACGTGGCTCAGTGGACTGAGCAGTGACCTGAAAGTGGAAATGTGACTGGTCGGGTTCCCGGCCCGGGCACATGCCTGGGCTGGGGGCCAGACCCCATCTGGGGCCGTGAGAGCCAAGTGGTCGATGGAGCTCTCCCTCCCTCTCTCACTCCTCCCCCTCTCTAAAAGTAAGTAAGTAAAATTTTAAGAAATAAAAATAAAAGCTGGCAGTTACTAAATTAAAAAAAAGGAAATAAATCAGCATCACACAAGAGGGAAAAATATCAAAGACATATAATGAAAGAATAAAGGTCAGCACCATTTGCTATTGAGGTACCATTTGCTTACAGGTCCATGATTTATTCTTCTGAGCTTGTCCCCAGGACTGGAAATTACTGGAAAGCAAGAACAGAATGTGACTAACTGCTCCCTACAGCCACAGGCTGTAACACTGGAACAAACTGCAGCCCAACAGCACCAAGGGCCACCCACCCCACCCTTTTTAATCCAATTATAATCCATTAAAAACTCAAAGCCCCACACCTCCAGGCTGATGTATCTCTCCACACCATTCCCCCCTCCTTTCTTGGGGGGTTAATTAAAACTTTATTCTCAAGAAGCTAAATACACATTCTTTTCAAATGTACATGGAACATTTTCAAAGATAGACCACATGATAGGGCACAAAGCAAGTCTCAACAAGGTCAAGAAAATCGAAATCATACCAAGCATTTTTTCGGATCACAAGGGAATGAAACTAGAAACCAACCCTAAGGAAGAAAACCCAAAATACTCAAAATCATGGAGATTTAA